>JAAFCF010005931.1:3350010-3389054 GCA_013389785.1 Helicorthomorpha holstii | reverse complement strand
AAAAATGTTCACAACTGCACTAAAAATGTTCACAACTGCACTAAAAAAGCTCACAACTGCACTAAAAATGTTCATAAATTCACTAAAAATGTTCACAACTGCACTAAAAATGTTCACAACTGCACTAAAAATGTTCACAACTGCACTAAAAATGTTCATAAATTCACTAAAAATGTTCACAACTGCACTAAAAATGTTCAGAATAGCACAGAAATTTGTCCGATTGCTCTTTAAATGAAGAAATGTGAAAAATCATACTAAAAAATTTAAAATAATCAGCACAGTAGCATGTACCTGCAAAATGCCATCAAATTTCACAATCAGAATTTTAATTAATAATTGAATCGCACAAGATAATTACACTTGATATTCACATTACCCCAGTGCAACCGTATTTTATTCAAGTTTTGATAAGTAATTTCCACTTTGCGTGATTCCAAATACAGCAAATGTTTCATATAAACTAAGTTTTCACCCCAAATGTTATTATTTCTAACACGACTTTCATAAAAATAATTACAATAAAGCAAAAGTTTAATTGCACAGTCGACGATTCGATTATGTAGCACGTTTGCGAGTCTATTAAGTTATTATTTTTCTTATATTTGTAAGTTAAATGTAAAATGTCTTTAGAAGCCCTAACACCATAAGAAGGAGGAGTGTGCCATATACGCTATCAATAGAACAGTACTGTATAATGCACTTCATGAATCATGAATGCAAATGCAATTAACCATAAAGATACTGAGAAATGATGCTGAATAATTTTGCAATAATTATATAACTCTGTGTAATTATAACTTAAAACCCTAAACAAGTGTAATACTTGAGAATAATTAACTGAAATAAAAATCACAGAGTATTAATAATAAGCCTGTAGCTAATTTTTGGTTGGTATAAGAAAAACGGCCGTTAAAATTTGCTAATGACAGAGAAAAATTCTTCACGCGAAACAAAGTGCCTAGACACGTGTGCGGATAAATGGAGCGCCTCATATTATGCCCATACATTATTTGTACACACAACCATAAAACTTTTCTTGAGGTTATTTTCGAAATATCAAAAGCCACAATTCGTCATGTACTAGTTCAAACAGTGACAGAACACGGATGATTTTCTAGATTAGAACACTAATTCTTCATGATAAGAAAGAAACGGGAAAAATCACCATTGTAACGGATATGTTTTAGTCTTGATCCTAAGTGAGAAAAATCTACATAGAAACTGATGATATTTAGTCTCATTTCTTTATTGGCACTTGTTTTCTCCATGACAAAAATAAAATGAGACCAATCTCCATTGGAACTGATAATATTTAGTCTCGTTTCCTTATTTTTAAATGGCAAGAAAAAAACGAGACAAATCGTCATTGAAACTTGTATAAATTAGTCTCGTTTGTTTATTAGCACTGTAAAAAGTGTTCCAAAATAAAAAATCACCCTGAATTTACTGTATATAGTGAATTCTGAATTTTGATGCACAGATAAAATCTCGTTTGGTCAGTCAATTTATTTCCACATTCAATAAAATTAAGTTTATAAATTTGATCAATCGTAAAGTTTACATTGACAATAAATTGAAGGTTGCACTTCAGGCAAGGCAACTCAAACAAAAAAATCACTACACTCGTATACTGTAAATACAATAGTAAAATTTAAAAAATAAATAATGGAAAAAAACCAAGAATGAATTTTAAAGCGTACACAAACCATTCAGCGAGAAATTTTTAACATTTTTCTGTTATTTTGGCTCAACAATGTGTTTACCTATTTGAGTTTTATAAATATCGGAAATGAATAAAAATAACAAAAAAAAATTGTTATACAGAAAAAATCAAATATCCGCTGACCCTGTGATATCTCAAATAGAATTTCATCAATAAAATTATTCAACGAATTGTTGAAACAGTAAAACACTAAATCACATTATTTTTTTTTACAACTTGGGAATAATTTTTTCTTGTAATTTTTACTGGGTACTGATGTCTGTATACCGACGTCGCATATGGCGAAATTTCATGCCGCTTTACTAGCATCTTTTACGGCAAAGAAAACTTATGTCACCGAAGAAAGCTACACCGTGAAAAAATGTAAAATTCACCGATTTCAAAAAACCATGATGGTTAATGTACAAATAATATTTTAACCATTTTATCTCTACAGTTATCAGCAAGAATTATAATTATTAATATATTTTTTTTTAACATTTATCGCATTTTCTGTGTCAAATGTTACGTAAAAAATGTTTTGCTTAAAATATTAACTGATTTTGATTGTGAAAATTTTAAATTATTTTACAACATAAACTAAAATCTTATATTAATAAAACAGGTTAAATTTGTAATAAAAATTCTCGTGTAATTTTTTAAGTTAAGTGAGTATGGTACTTTTCCCCCATTAAAATAAAGAAACGGGAATATTTGCCATTGGAATAGATACGATAAAGTCTCACTAACTTATTCACTGAAAAAAAAAAAGAACTCCAATATTCTAATGAAGAAAAAAGCCCTGTATATGCACATTTTTCTTTATAAAAAATTGAAAGATAACAATAAGAAAGTAATTCTCACGATGTTTTAATGACTACTAAACAGTTTAAAAAAAACACTTCCAATGAATTTAATTAACAACACAAAAACATCTCATGTCTGACTAAATCCATCAACTTCTAACTTACAATCAATCATTTCTTTTTTATTTGTTTACAAGTAGAAATTCATCATAAAAAATAACGGGTAAGCTCTTCTGTATGGGTTTTATTTTTTATTTGGATATCTTACACTTACATTGTTTTTGTTGATCAAAAATTCAAAATATTTTAATAAAAATTACAGCAATTTCTTTCACAACAAAAATTACTGAATGACATTTATCCTTATTTATTTATTGGTACTAAATTCCACCAAGGTAAGAAAAAAATGAGACAAATCGCCATTGAAACTGATACGATATTGTCTTTTTTTCATTTTTTTTTTGACGGCAAAAAAAGAAATGGGACAGACAGCCATTGAAACTTATAAATTTTAGTCTCGTTTGTTTATTAGAATTTAAAATTACACTTATTGGCTCTTAAAATTACACTTATTGGCTCTTAAAATTACACTTATTGGCTCTTAAAATTACACTTAATGGCTCTTAAAATTACACTTATTGGCTCTTAAAATTACACTTATTGGAATTAAATTATAAAAAAAATGATACTGAATTTTAAAAAATTAAAACTGAATTTTAAAAAAATAAAACTGAATTTTAAAAAATTAAAACTGAATTTTAAAAAATTGATACTGACTTTTGAAAAATTGATACTGAATTTTAAAAAATTGATTCTGAATTTTAAAAAATTGATTCTGAATTTTAAAAAATTAAAACTGAATTTTTAAAAATTGATACTGACTTTTGAAAATTTGATACTGAATTTTAAAAAATTTAACTGAATTCGACAACACTGTTTTTTTGTTTTTGTTAAGGTCGCTTGTGAAATTGAAATCGCTTGTGATCAACAAAACTTTTAATGTCACAATTTTGTCAATGAAAACAAACTCAAACTCTACTCAACTTTCAACATGTAACAACTTGACGTCGTTCAAACTTCGATTATTAAATTAAAAACACACGGCTAAGCAACCAATCGTTTTCCTCCCATTTGTCACACATTATTTTAAACCGAGCAGCTTGTTAAATGTTTACATGTCTGACAAAGCCGCAGCTGTCAAACGTCAATATTTTTGCAAGACCCACAAAAACGTATGAAATACACCCAAAAAAAATATTGAAAGGTACTTACCGTTGTCGCCAGTTCCATCAGATCCGTCTCAACTGTCAGATGCATCACCAAATATTTAATAAGGATCCAGCACACTTGTTCACACGGTTTGTTTGTTGTTCTTTTTTTTTTTACTTGAAAAAGTCAAATATCTTTCTCAAATACACAAGTTTTTGTCAATGACACATTGATGATGTCAACTTTCCACTGTCACACGAACATCAAAAACTATTGATGCTTTGCGTTGAAATCTTTTTTGTCAGACAATAAACAAAATTTGACTTTGATTACCCGATTAATGCACATGATACACAAAACTTGTAATCTCAATAACAAATTTCAACTGCGTGTATTGCGAGACACTTTAGGAAGCCAACTGATTCGCCTCACAGTAAACTTACACTATTTCCCGCTTTTCCTTCCCGCAAATTCTCTTACGCAGCGGCGACATCTAGTGAGGGCATTGTAAAACATAAATGGCGCTAGTTTAAACACGCAATTTTAAACACTACGTGATTACAGTTTAATAATTACTGGCAGTTCTTGACTTACATAACTTTGGTTAGCATAAACCGCTAGTTACATAGACAACTTTTAATCTTAAAGTGCTTATTTAACATATGTGCATGAGTTACTATTTCATTAAAATTTAAAAGTACAGTATTAGTGATAGTATGCTGAATTTAGTGTGTTTTTCTTATTCTACAGAGGGCTATATGTAATGCTGTGGGATGTGAAAAGCCTACCGTTTTCAGCGTACTGTATTTGCGTGAGTTACTATTTCATTAAAATTTAAAAGTATTAGTGATAATAATGCTGAATTTGGTGTGTTTTTCATATTCTCTAGAGGGCTATGTGTAGTGCTGTAGGATGTGAAAAGCATAGCGTTCTCAGCATACTGTGTTACTGTTTCTTTAGATTATTACTGTAATAATCATTGAAAAATATTGTTGGTTATTTAATAACTTATTAGAATATAATTTACTGATATAATGATGTTTTCAACTTAATATACAGTATTATAACTTAAACAGTTTTTTCAGCATAAATAATGATTTCTCGAAAGAAATAAAAGCAATGTAATTTCAATTTTTTTTATATAAAAATAAATTGCAATTTTCTCCTGATTTGCATACCGGTAAGTGAAAAATTGACTCATTGCAAAGCATTTCTAATCTAAAAATGTACAAGATTTATTTAATAATAAAGAAACAAAATGATCTTTTAAGACAAACTTTTATTGTACAGTATTGCCCATTTTTTACAATTTTATTACTGTAATTTTCACAGTTATGCCATTATTGTTTTGAGTACATTTTAATCAAATTATTTCTAATAATAAAATTGATTGTATTAAAACATTTCTTTTACACATAACAAATGAATTTCTTCTTCAATTGTTCTTGGCAGCTTATGTGTCTCTTCCATTTTTACACATCAATTTCAATGACGGTTTCAAATGAAGAACACCTATAAGCAACGTTTTTTTCGTAAAGGTAAAATCCATAGATTTGGTCGTCAATGGCACGACTTGAAATCAAAAATCGGAAAAAAACATAGTTTATTTTTCGGTTAGGTTTTCTACACGAAGTGAATGAAGTTGCTCTTCAATTCTTTTTGGCAGCTTGACCACCGCTTTCATTTTATGTTGAACAATAACAGATTTACACATCACTTCTAATGACAGATTCAAATGCAGAATACTCACAAGCAAATCGTTCCCGTAAGTTTGAACTGCATATATTCTGTCGCCAATGATACAATGTAAAATAAAATATTGAAAAGCAATGGATGGTAGCGGAATTTTCACTTTTTTACACTGTTTGGTTGCCATATCCGATACGTACAGGTATATGCCTCTTGTTATATCTTTAGGATCACGTTTAGCAATGTAAATCCAGTAGCCATCCATCAAACATTCCGGAACAAGAAAATGATCATCGATTTTAATACTATGTAATTCAATTGTTGACCATTTCTTGGTGATTACATTAAATACAAATAAAAAAGCAAATTCATGGCCTGCTCCATGTGCATAAAAACATGCTTTTAAACCGTAGATGTTCGTTCCATACCCTTTTGGTTTTGTCCAGTGAAAATAATTAGCGTATACATCGCGGTCTGAAGGGTTTATGAATCCAGTATAAATCCAATTTAAGGTCTTCAAATCAAGAGCACTGACTGTTGGCAAACCGTAATGTTTGCGAAAAAATAAGTACAGTTGGTCTTCCAAAACGCATCCCTTGAATGCATAAAGCCGATAATCCACAATGGGATCCAAGTCGATTTGAAGCTGAATTGCTTCTTTTGTTTTTGTATCCAGTTGGTAGAATGAAAATGGTTTTATTGGGTTAGAATATTCATTAAAAATCATAATTATTTTATCCCCGTAAGTATTGGTAACAAAAAACGACTCTGTGTAGCTGTAGGACCAGATTTCTTGACAGTTTAACAACCGCGAATCCATTTCCAAAACCCTAACTATAATGGGGCTACCAATTTCGATTGCAAACAAAAATATTCTTTTACCGATGGAAATTATTTCTTGTATAGCATTAAACTTCCCCACGTTGTTCCTGTCTATTTTGATTTGATGTTGAAGCCACAACATTTTTTTTTTGTTTTGAAGTTTTAACTCACTTTTTTTTAATTGAAAATTAGCTTTAAATCAACAGTACTGATTTGAAGCCCAAAAATAAGGTTACTAACAGAGGGGTCCTTATGGAGATGACGATTTTTTTGTGGGGAGAAGTTTTCAACCATTAGAAACCATCAATCTTATCGCTTTTGAGAATTACAGTGGGTAAAATAAAACTTACATGTTTTAGATCAGTTATAACTTTGCTTACACCAGTGTTTCCCAACCATTTTTGAGTTATGCCCCACCTAAGCCATTATAAACGTTTGTATGTCCCCCTCATATTATCAGTCGCCATAAGTTTAACATAAATTTTGAAAAAACTTTTTTTTAAAGTGCCCTCTTAAACAATCAAAATGCCCCACGTTGGGAAACACGGGCTTACACTGTTTCTATTAATAGTTTTGACCTCTTGTTGTGGTGACCTTGTAACGCTACAGCCCAAACTTTTACTTCTCTGGGTCACTAGGTACCGGCATATAAGTGTTTCTCAACATAAGGCGTACGTTCACCAGAGGGCATTTTGATTGTTCAAGGAGGCAATTTGAAAATGATTCAATGAGTTGTTTTTTTTAATTTATGGCAACTTTGTAATATAGTGTGAAGGGGACATGCAACATTTTAGAAGACCTTAGTAGGGGCACACCACAAAAAAATTTGGAAACATTAGTTTATAAGGTCTCAGTACCACTGCATTTTTAAATGTTTTACTGTGTCTTTGTAAAATGTTTATTTCTTGTTTTATCAAGACTTTTCTCAATCTCATTTAATGACTTTTCTACATTGTAACAGTACTCATGCAAAGCATTTCTAATCTAAAAATGTACAAATTTTATTTAAAAATAAGGATGCAGTAGAAAATGGTTTTTAAAACAAAATTTTATTTGGATTTTTCATTGAACTGTCCATTTTTTACAATTTTATTACTGTAACTTTAAAATTTTGTCATTATTATTTTGAGTAGATTTGAATCAAATTACGTTTTTCTAATAAAAAAAATCCAGTGCATTAAAACAATCTTTTTACACATAACGAATTAATTTCTTCTTGAATTGTTTTTGGCAGCTTATGAACCTTTTCCAGTTTATGTTGAACAGCAACTTTTTTACACAGCAATTTCAATGACGGTTTCAAATGAAGAACACTTATAAGCAACGTTTTTTCATAACGGTAAAATCCATAGATTCGGTCGTCAATGGCACAAGTTGAAATCAAAAATTGGAAAATAATATCTGGGCATGGAATTTCTACTTTATTATACTGATTAGTTGCCATATTAAATATGTTCAGGTAATAATGCGTTTTTGTATCATTAAAAATTCTTTTACATATTCCAATCAAGTAGTCATCCGTCAAACTATCAGGCAAGTGAAAATAGTCATTGATTTTAATGCTATTATCTAAATCAATCTTTGTCCACTGCTTGTTGATTGTATTAAATACCATTATATTTTTAAAGGTGGCATAATATCCAGCTTCATAATAAGCTCTATTGAAAAGGTAAATGTTCGTACCATGAGCCCCTGTTTCATGCCATTTATAAAACTTAGACAGTGTGGGGTTTTTCAATCCAATATAAATCCATTGCAAGGTTTTCAAATCAAAAGCACTTACTTTTGGAAAACCATTACAATCATTACAAAATAAATACAGTTTGTCTTGCACAACGCATCCATTGGTTATTCCACGCAAAACGCTCAAATTGCCATTGGTTTTGAGTTCAAACTGAATAACTTTTTTTGTTTTTGTATCCAGTTGATAGAATTCATATGACAATATGTAGCCAACTTTGTTTATAAAAATAAAAATGATTTTATCATTGTACTTAACAGGAACAAATTCCGACCAAGGTTCAAAGCTGTGACACCAGATTTCTTCGCAATTTAATGTCCACGAATCAATTTCCAATACGCTCACTTTATAGTTATGAAATGCAAAGAAATATATTTTTTGTCCGACGGTAATTGTTTTTTCAAAATACCTACAAGATTCGTCTTCGTCCCACTCGGTTTTTAAAAGGTATTGAGTCCACAACATTTTTTTTTAACTCACTTTTTTAAATTGAAGAGCAGCAAAATAAATTTCACTAATGTAAAGCTTAAAAACAAGCACTAAATTACTAACCGAATAGACTTGATATGAAATGTGGTCATTTTGAAGCTGACGATTTTTTGTAGAGAGAAGTTTTCAACCAATAGAAAGCCTTCTTCTCCTAATCCTATTCCTTTTTAGTATTATAGAGGGGTAAAACTAAACTTGGACATTTTCACCAGTTTTACTTATCCCCTTTCTATTATTAGTACCGGTATGACCTATGTACAGATCTTTTAACGATGCAGCCCAATAAAAGTGTTCCCATATTGAGGCTTACGTCCCATCCCAGGGCAATTCCAAAATGTTGAAAGTTTAAGTTAACTTTATAACAACTTGTAATATGAGAGGGACAAAACTTTTTTTCACTGTAAGGTCTCTTTACCCCTGAATTTTTCCATGTCATTGTCAATGTTATTTTCCTGTTTTATCTAAGCTTTTTCAGCAATTATCTTTAATCTCTTAATTAATTCTAATTTCCTATGGGTTATTCGTTGATAAAGTAAATCAATTTTACAAAACAAACTTTAAATATGGCATGCAAGTTCAAAAGCGCAGTTGTCATGTTCAGTACTGTAAGTTAAGTAATTCAATAACTATGTCGACTGTAGAAGCAGCAATCAGCCATACTGTATTGCCTTAAGGTCACTTCTGAATTTAATTAGTAAACATAATTGTCTTAAGCAGAGCATTCAACACCAAAAAATATTGCAAAATAATGTGCTGGTTTTGCATAAGTGAAAAATCGACTCATTGCAAAGCATTTTTTTTATCTAAAAAGGTTCAAATTTCTTCTAAAAATAAAAAGACAATGGTCTTTTAATGCAAAATTTTATTTGGATTTTTTCAATGTGTTGCTCACTTTTTACAATTTTAAATAATTAATTTTCCCAGTTTTTCCATTCCTATTTTAAGTGCATTTTAATCAAAATTGAATGCATTTAAACATTTTGTTTTACACAAATCGACTGAATTTCATCTTGAAGTGTTTTTGGCAGCACATGAACTTCTTCCATTCTACGTCGAACAACAACTGATTTACACAGCGATTTCAATGACGGATTCAAATGAAGAACACTTACAAGCAAATCATCTTCCAAAAAGTCAAACACGTAGATTTGGTCGCCTATAACACAACTTGAAAACCAATATTGGAAAATCATATCTGGAAGTGGAATTTCCACTTTTTTATACAGATTGATTGCCATATCAAATACGTTCATGTAGTAATGTTTTCTTGTGTCTTTAGTATAGTCTTTACTTATTCCAATCAAATAGTCATCTGTCGAACATTCAGGCAAATTAAAATATCCATCGATTCCAATGCTCTTATCGAATTCAATTTTGGTCCACTGCTTGTTGATTGTATTAAATACCAAAAGAATGGTGAAGTTGCCATTAATTTTAGGTTCATAAAAATTTCCATCGAAAAGGTAAATGCTCGTTCCATGAGCTCTTGTTATACTCCAATTAAAAAAGTAAGGTGTTGTGTTGGTTGTGTGGGTTTTAAATCCAGAATAAATCCATTGTAAGGTTTTCAAATCAAGAGCACTGACTGTTGGCAAACCAATATGATCCTTATAAAATAAGTACAGTTGGTCTTGCAAAACGCATCCCTTGACTGTCCCAAACGAATACCCCAAAATATCATTACTGTTGAGTTTAAGCTGAATAACTTTTTTAGTCTTTGTATCTAGTTGGTAGTACTCGTATGGCAATATTGAGTCATTGGTGCTTATAAAAACAAAAATTATTTTATCGTTGTAAATAATAGGAACAAATTCCATCCAACTTGCTAAGTTGTGGGACCAGATTTCTCGACAATTTAATAATGACGAATCAGTTTCGAAAACCTTCACGTTATACAGATCTTCATTGTCAACTCCAAAAAAATATATTTTTTCTCCGACTGTAATTGTATCTTCTAAGTAATGAAAAGACCTCTTTTCGTCCCATTCTGCTTTTATTAGGTGTTGAGTCCACAGCATTTCTCTTTTTTGAACTTTTAACTCACTTTTTGAAATTGAAGAGCAGCAAAATAAACTGCCCTGATGAGAAGCTCAAAAATGAGTACCAAATTACTAGCAAAACGAGTCTTTCATATGGTACAGTACTTTTGGAGTTAGCGATTTTTGTAGATAAATGTTTTCAACCAATAGAAAGCAGTCCTATCACAAATTCTATTGCTTTTGAGCAAATACAATACAGTAAAATGCTGAAGGCAATACCATACTGTATTTTTTCATTTTACTGTAGGTCTATAACCGTGTTTACCAGCGTGGGGCATTTTGATTGTTCAAGGGGAACAATTTAAAAATATATTTTTTCAAAGTTTAAGTTAACCTTATGGCGATTTATAATATGGGGGAGACATACTATACAACATTTTAGAAGGGCTAAGGTGGGGCATAACGTAAAAAGGTTGGAAAACACTGTTCTATAAGGTCTTTTTATTGTTTTATTTTGCATCTTATTTTTAAAAATCAATTTTACAAAACATACTTTAAGTATGGTATGAAAATTCCAAAGCACAGCAGTCATGTACTGTAAGTAGGTCAATAACTAAGTCGATTGTAGAGGCTGCAATCAGCAAAACTGCCTTAAGGTCACTTTTGATTTAATTAGTAAACATATTCTTTTCATACAAAAATACGACCTTTATCCAAGTTATAATTTAAAGCGGAAAACTCAAAACCAAAAACTATTTTCACTAAAAGGACATTTCTTAGATTTCATTATATTAAATACACAATTTACATTGTGCAAATACTGTATATGCATGTATTCATTAAAAAAATTAATGTAATTTAGAAATTTTTATTAAAAAAAACCAAATTGCGATGCTTTAGTACTTAACAATAATTCCTGCCAAATGCGTTGGTTTAAGATTTTTCGGTTTTGCATAAGAGAAAAATCAACTTATTGCCAAGCATTTTTTAAATCTAAAAATGTCCGAATTTCATTTAAAAATAAAAAAAATAGTTTTTTAATGCAAAATTTTATTTGGAGTTTTCAATGTGTTGCCCACATAACTAATGTATATCAATTGCAGAGGCAGCAATCAGCAATTCTGTACTGCCTTAAGGTCACAATTGAATGAGTAAAAATAGTTTTGACTTGCTTCTTTTACTAGACAAAGAAGCGACTAAATTTTTCCCCCTGTCCTAAATTTTTAAAATATGGAAAATAGGAAAAAACAGTTAATGGGACCAAATAGGAAATACTGTACAGTATGTGGGTCTTCTTCCAATAGTGACCTTGTCCGTGAACTTGTTATTGAAGTTTTTTTTTTCGGTATTTATTTTTTAAATGAAAAGAGTTAAGCACTTTTAGTTAATTGCAAAGTTGCGCGGAACAAAAAATTTATTATCAAAAAAAAAAAAAAAAAAAAACAATTTGCATAGTTTGATTATTTAGTGTTAAATATTTAATTTAATTGTTCTTAATTTTATCATGTTTTATTACCGGTATTCAGTTAAAATTCAAAATTGAAAATGTACATTGCTTAATAAATTTACTTAATTGTTTTATTTTTCAACTTATGCAATACAAAACTGAACAAAGATTTTTTTACATTTGTACTATTATTAACTCTGCTATGGGCTTCGTCTATTGATGAATCAAATGAAGAATTCAAATGTAGAACGCTTATCAGATATTTGACATTGCAAAAATTAAAAACATAAATTTTGTCGCCAACTACACAACTTAAAGACAAAGAATAAAAAATAATAGTTGGTAGAGGAATTTTCACTTTTTTACATTCATTGGTTGCCATATCCAATACGTCCATGTAATTATTTCCGTTTATATCAATAGGTCCTCTTCCTAAATCGACCAAGTGACGATCCATCAAACATTCAGACAACTGAAAATGTTTATCAATTTTAATGCTATCATTTAAATCAGTTTTTGTCCATCAGGGCTAGATGTAGGGTTTCTGAATCCAGTGAAAGTCCATTTTAAGGTCGTCAAGTCAAGGGCACTGACTGTTAACAAATTATTATTTCCCTTAAGAAACAAGTACAGTTGGTCTTCCAAAAAGCATCCGTTGACTGGCCAATAAAAATCCAAAATGTCCTCAATGTTGATTTTAAGTGGAACCACTTTTTTTGTTTTTGTATCCAGTTGGTAAAATAAATGTGGTTTTATTGGGTTATAAACTCTACTAAAAAGAATAATAATTTGGTCCTTGTACATGATAGGAAACACTCTCGTCCCATGTTCTACAGTATGAGACCAGATTTCTTGAGAATTGAATGTCACTGAATGCATTTCTAAAATTCTGACTTTGTTGGAAAGCATATTGTCAATGCCAAATAAATATATTTGATCTCCGATGGTAATTATTTCACGTAAGATTTTAAACGGTTGGATTTTATTCCACTTTGGTTTTTTCTGGTATTGAATCCACTGCATTTTAATGAAACGTTTTAACCGTTTGAAATGGACGATCAACAAAACAAACAGCACTGATGTGAAGCTCAAAAATGAGTGTCAAATTACTTACAAAAACGACCTTTTATATGGTTTTTTTGGAGCTGAAAAATTTTTAGGAAGACATTTTCAACAACTATTAACATTAATCCTGTGGCTTTCTGTAGGTACATCTCCTTTGAGAGTTAAAATAAAATTTTAATTAGGCAATTCTATTATTAGTATTAAGCTTAAAAAGATTTTTTTTTAAAACTTTAAAAAAGGGTTTTTTTACTGTAGGTCTATAAGGTCTCTATCTCCTTTGTAAATGTTTTTTTTTACTTTTATCTGGGCTTTTCCAATTCTTATTTCCTATGTGTCATTCTTTGATGACAAAGTGTCAAAAGACCTGGAAAATAAATTAGTTATAATTTTAAATATTTTCAGTGACTACTTATTTGTAAAGATTAACTTTTTTAATAAGAGAATGCAAAGGTTTAATGCTAAAAATAGCTTTTTAATTCTGTTCCCTTAACAGTATTGTTTAATTTATTTTTTAAAATTTGCCAAAAATAAAATTGTTTCGTTTCTGATTGTTTTAACTGAGTGATTTACTAACATTATAACATTTCCTAACATTGTAACTCATTACACATGTTAATGAGAATCGATTAATTACTCTAAATTCATTTTTTATTATTTTTAATTACATAAAGAGTGTTTTAATCATTTTTTATTATTTATGAATGAAGCATCTTCAAAGCTGCTTAACTTCTGAATGGTTTGCGGATAACATGATATTGAAGTTCATTTCCAAGTGTTTTTGGCAACCTATGGGCCTCGTCCATTCTTTGTTGCACAATAACGGATTTGCACAACAGTTGCAACGATGGATTCAAATGAAGAACACTTATAAGCAAACCGCCCTCATAAAGTTTAAATACATAAACTCTGCTGCCAACTACACAGTTTACAAACGAAGCTTGAGAAACAATATAATCTAGTGGAATTTTCACATTTTGACACTGATTAGTTGCAAGATTCAATACGTCCATGGTAATAAAACTTTTGTCATTTTCATCATAACTCTTTTTAAAATCAAACAAATAGTTGTCTTTCAAACAGTCAAACAACTGAAAGTAGCCATTGATTTTAACGATATTATTTAAATCGATGTTTGTCCACTGCTTGCTGATGACATTAAACACATGTAGTTCGTTAACTTCACTCGAGTATTTTCTTCCAAAACAGTAAATGTTCATCCCATAAATTTCGGTTTTATGCCAAACACAATCATCGGGGATTGTCTTGCTGGTTCGATGGTTTCTGAATCCAGTGAAAATCCATTCAAAAGTTGTCAAATCAAGACAGTTAACTGTTAACAATCCATGTCCCTCAAGAAATAAGTACAGATAGTCATCCAAAACGCATCCAAACACTGCAGTCTTGTACTCCGAAATTTCATCAATGTCAATTTCAAGCGGAAAAACGCGTTTTGTTTTTGTATCCAGTTGGTAGAATGAATGTGGTTTTGTTTCGTTAAAAAAGTTGCTAAAAAGAAGAAGAATTTGATCGTTGTACTTAATGGGAACAACATCCATCCAATCTTTTGAGCTGTGATACCAAATTTCCTCACAATTTAAAGACAACGAGTCTACTTCTAAAACTGTAACGGTACCAGAGAATCTGCCTTTGATGACAAATAAATATATTTTTTCTCCTATGGTAATTATGTTACGTAAAATTTCAAAAGGTGGTTTTCCTTTCCATTCTACTGTTTTTTTGTACTGAGTCCACAGCATTTTAACTCGAATATCACTGATGTGAAGCACTTGAAATGAGTAGTACACTGTACTAGATTACTAACAGCAATGGTCCTCTTGTGTGCAGTGCAGACGATTTTATGTAGGGAGAGGTTTTCCACAACCGGAATTAGAAAGTATTGTCATCCTATTAATATTTTGTAGGTTAATGACATTTGGGAGTTCCTGTAAGTAATCCTGAATATTTTGACGTGTTCCTTTTAAGCGCTTTTGTTAATTGTATGAGCTGTTTATTTACAGTCTTAAAAGATTCTAATGTTTTCATCTTAGGGCGTAGGCCATACCAGAAGAGCAATTTGATTGTCCAAAAGGCCGATTTAAAAACAGAAATGTTTAAAATTTAACTTAATCTTATGGCGGAATTTAAGAGAAAAAGAAAAGCACCTAAAAAATCAAGTAAAACCACATGCACATATGACAGTATTTGAATTTCACAAGACGGCCCCAAGGGATCTAGTTTTCCAGCCTACAGTAGCTGGTTTAGGCTGAATACAGTATTTTTGTAATTACTAATAATTAAAGTATAGAAAAATTTTTTACTAAAATTTTGTACTTACAATACGAATTTTGAAAATTAAAAATTGTGTGTTAAGAGTGGGGCTTAGATGGGGTATACCAAAAAACGTTGGAAAACTAGACCTACTGTACTAGACCTACAATAAAATGACCTATGGACTGGATCTTTGTAAGTTTATATGCACATCTGCATTTTTTTCATGACTTTGAAAATTTTTCTTTCTTGTTATGTCGGGGCGATTCTTTAGCTATTATTTTTGATCTGTTACTTACTTCCAATTTCCTGTAAGTCATTTATTGATGACGTAGTACAAAAAATTCTTTTAAAAATGTGTATTGTTATAACTTCAATTTCTAATTTTTACAAATGCAGTGACCCCTGAGTTTAATAGATTCATTTTTACAGCACGCAAATTCTAAAGCACAGTATCTGAGTTGCTTTAAGGTCACTTTATTAAAGTCATCTTTGAATTAAATAGGTGTAAAGGTTTTAGGACCTTTTTAACCCACTTCATTGTGTTTACTTTTTTCCAATAAATAGGTTTCGACCAGCTTGTAGGGTTGTGGTTGTAAAATTAAAACCACATGCAATTGACATTAATAACTTTAAGCTGTAATTATTTAAAAATGGTAAAATCGTTGCTTGTTGGTCCCTTTTAAATTATGACTCAACTTTCTCATATAGTTAAATAGAAATTGACAAGCTAATAATTTAGTTAGCAAGTAATAAGTAACAATAAATCAAAATGAACACATTTTAAGGAATTTAATTTTTATGTTTAATACTACAAATAAAGTCGAACACAATTAACTTTATTTAGTTTGCATTTACAATGTTCACCAGTCTTGGAATTTGTTGCCATTTCTGTAGAATCCATATCCGTAAATATCATAATTCATGCTGCCCTTTGGTGCTCCTTCGCCATAAGCTGGGAAATACTTATGTTTTCCGTTCCACCATACATCACACCAGAAATGAGTGCTTCCCCACACGTTTTCCTTGAAACTAAAAGCAAATCCTTCTTGGTCCTTCAAGGTCTTTCTTCCCAAATCATCGTCACCAGATTTGCACTGCACATCCAGATTGGAGCCAACCCAGTTCTTAACGACAATTACATTCTGCTTTTTAGCTGCCTGGTCGAGAGTGACTTGAAGCGCCGTTCCAGCTGCTGATTTGGCGGCTCCCAATAAAATCAGAGGGAAAACGAATGGCAAAAATCGTTTTTCTCTGGAGTGGACAATCGAGGTTTCTTCATGCTCCAACGGCAAAGCGTGCATCGACGACAAAGCCAAAACACCAAGCAGTGCAATCACCAATATCTTATGCAGAAACATTTTAAACTTCAATAATCAACTAGAAAAATTGTTGAATTAATTTTTTAAAACATTTAGTCCAGTATTTATACAAGTGAATTTACTGCACTTACATTATAAAAGTTAATACAGCTCTGTTTTTATTGGTTGACTGCCCTCAATTCCAAGAAAATTTTCGTTTCCGCATTTGGTTGTCTATTGTGTTTGCTAATAAAAATTTAAAAGGGGACATAACTGGCTGTAATTGACTTGCTCAGGGAATTGTAAACAATTATGGGGTTTCCCATAACAAAATTCTGCTTTTAATCAACAATCTGGAAAAAATACAGTTTGACTGGATTTTACTGGGCACAACCAATACGGAAAATGACGATGAAGAAATGAATGAACTCAATACTATGTGACGTCATAAACATATGGACTTTAAAGTTGAACTTTAACAAACAAACGTTATCTTAATTTGATGTTTGTGAATAACGATTAAAACGGTGAAATCAATCAATTTAACATTGACAGCTAAGTGATTTCTCCCATTCACAATTTTACCAACTAAATAAATTTAAAGTAAAAAAGCTGATTTTGCAACATTTTTTTTTAGACCACAATGACTAAAAATTTAAAAATAATAATACTGCTGGGAATTACGCTATCATTGACCTGTTCAGTTTATAAACTATATAAACTGAACATTTTTTTTAACTAAGCATTAACTAATAGCTTTTAGTTAGTCTCACAAACAGCCTATTTTTTGACAATGTTTTTTACTATGAAATTCGCCTTGATGTCCATATTCCTTTGTGGACTATTTGCTGCTGGACTCTCAACCAATCATACTTGTATGTATTTTAATTGAGAGTAAAACCGTTTTTATTAGGTAATTGCAATGTTGAAATGTTTTTAGTTACTGAAAGTCAAAACACAACCGAAGTAACAACTGTCGATCCACCTGGTTTTATACCTGTAGAGCCAAGACTATTTTTCGATATAGTTAGATGTGGTATATTTGGGAATACCAATTGTCGACAGTATTGCGGTTTTCGTGGTGGCATTTGCAAATTTAACTTGTACTGCAAATGTGTTAGCTAAATAGAAATAGGAAAATTGCATGTTAAGCCGTTAATTAGATAATCAACAAATACACTATCAAGTTACATAAAAATCTAAAAGAAATTGTGTTTTTGACCATTGTCAATAAAATTATCAATGCAATGAAATACTATGCAGTATATAAATTTATTTTTCATAAAGAATTATTGAAAATTTTTAATCTCCAAACTTATTTAACAATTTTAGAAAAAGAATTAATTGAACATTAATCAAAAAATGTAAATAATTTTACAACGGAATTTCTTCAAACACGTCAGCATTGTGTCCAGTTGGTCCAGCTACTTGCTCATCTTCTACTGGCTTTGGCGGTCTTGGACCAGCTAAAGCAGCGACTTCAAGCGGACTAATCTGCTTAATAACAACGCTAAAATGTAAACAATCCGCATGTATAAAGTCATTCTTTTTCAGGTATTCCTTTTTTTCGAAAACAAACTCGTAAGAAGGTGTTTTGTTCAAGTTGAAAACTCCACCTCTTCGATAGTAGCGATTACCCCGGGTGATTACAACGTGGGTAATGTGTAAAAAATCTCCATTAAGCAAATGGTCATTTCGTCCAGCCACAAAAGTAATTCTGGCTTTGATTCTGGGTTCCATAATGACCTCAAGCTTGACTCTGTAGCCGGTGGGAGACGTGTAGAATGTAGGACCTCTTAGAGTGCGATCAAACAATTGGTTGAAACTTGTGGTACCGGTCAGCTTCGAAATTGGTCCAAACTTCCAGTCCACACAGCCGTTTGCATTTTTGTCGTCATCTGGATAATATATAGTCAACTTGACCATGCGATCAACAAAGTGATCAGGGGATTTAGTCGATTTCAACTCGCCAAGGGTAACTGGATTTTTAATTGGGATTCGTTTCCCGAATGGGACGTCAAAATGCTGACCAGTTATATCATTTGGGTCAAACTGGAGTTGAATCGCAATCAAACAAAGTTTGGGTTTCTTGTCAAACTCCCAAAGCCATCTGTCAAGTTGGGCTCTAAGTATTGACCCACCAGACTGACCACTTTCCACTGATAATGTCAGCTCGTACTTTGGTCCATACAACGTGAACTTTTTAACCATCTTTTTATTAGCATCTTCGGTAAAACGCCAAAAGGCCCTTTGTTGGGGAATGTAGTCTTCATCTTCACTCAACTATTTGATTAAAAAATAAATTAATATAGCAAAATGTTTAAAAGAGTTGTTAAAAATATAACTTACATGCAAGTCGTCTATCGGTTTGATGGACAATCTTGGCGACCTACTGACCTCAGGCGGATACACCTGTAATTCAATTTCTTCTTCTTGCCGTCTCTTAAAATTAATGTACTGTAATTTTGAAATTAAATAAGAATAAACAACATTGTTAATTGGTTTTACTTACAGGTCTTCTTGCCATTATTTTTATTCAAATAGCAACCCAATCGTACAGATTCCTTCACCAGTGACCAAAAGATTGGACGAAAAGCAGGCAGTGTGTTATCCGAATACGGAATTAAGGTATTCAGAAGTGACCATGAAAAAACCACACAAAATACTATCGATTTTTACAGAAATAATCGAAATTTCATATTTCAATTTGAATTTTTTTTTTGTCTGGCCACAAGGTCAAGGTAATAATAAAAACAAGAATCAAAGATTAAGAAAAATTAAACCAAATTAAATTTGCAACAAACGATTATTAGTTTTAGTTAACATTTTTTTTACAGTAGGTCAAATTTTATTGCGTTTTTATTTCTAATTTAGTAAAGACTATTTCAGACTATTTTGTATTTTCAGACAAAAAGTAATTATTGAATGACCGAATTTGTATTAATAATTAATTTTAAGGTTTTTAAACTTAGTAAGGTTTGCTTTTATTATAAACTTTTATCAATTAATTTGCTAAATTGTGACAGTTAAACATAAAAATTGAAGGAGTAATCAAATTGAACGAATTGACTTGTTATAACCTGTAATGCTTAATTTTTAACAATAAAAGTCAAATGAGTAATTAAATACAAATATTTCAATTGTGCTGGTTAATGGGCAACAAAAAACACTAAATTTAACTAGAAATCACAGTGATTAGTAGACAAGTACTGTATATTGACACTAAATTTCATCAATAAAAACAATAAAAATTTTCTGGCACAAAAGTTACAATTGTTAAAAACAAGAAATTTAGCAATTTAATTTGAGAATTTTTATAAAAATCGATATAATCAAATAATCCATCGTCCCATATTAAAATTTATCATAAACAATGTATACCTAATTTTTTTAGTTTATTTTTTGAATTTAATTTGAATACAAGCTGATAGTTGGCTATTGCCAGTTCTTACAGTGCACCTACTGAAAAGCATTACAACTAAAAATATTTAGTTTAATTTTCTTTAAAATAAATTGAATAAAATAAATTAAGTGTTTTATGCTTGCAAACTAACAAAGTTTATTTTTTCTGTTTAAAATTAGCTATCAAGGTAAAAATGTACAAAATTTTAAGTAGGCCATTAAATGACCATTACAACTTCATTAGAAAAAAGCAAATTTAAGATTATACAATTTCAAAAATTAAGAATATTAGCTACAAAGTCAATTGCAAATGCAATCATTAAAGCAAATTATCTCAAAAACGCTTAGGCGATTGAGCAATTGGAATGGTTGAATCGGAAATGGCCTTGATAATTACCGGATCCATTGGTTTAATGCATACATAAATGTACAAATAATCATCTTTTATAAATCCATCGGCATCCAGTTGTTTTCGAGTGCCCAGTGGAAAATGGTAGGAGGGTTTATCGGACAATTCATGAACTTTGCTTCGTACCAAGTACTTTGATTTCCTTTGTCCAAATGGACGACCGAGCAAAACAATGGTGGTTAAATGGCAATAATTTGCTGGCATGGTCTCATCATTTTTCCCCGAAAGAAAAGTTATTCTAGCCTGTAATTCATCGAGTAATTCTATATCTAGCTTGACCCTGTATCCAGCGTAATTATGAGTGTAAAAAGTGGGTCCTCTCAAGACCCGTTTATGCATCAATCTTGGCTTGGTTTCCATCATAGAAATTGGTCCGATTTTTCGATAAGTTGCATCGCCAAAACAATCGATTCGAGGTGTAAAAACGTCGATTGTTATCGTTTTGTTGTGCAAATTGGAGACTGCAAATTCTCCAAAAGAAAATAGTCCTTTGGTTGCAGCTGGACCACGAGCGCAGTGGAGAATATTACAATAATGGAGTTGTTGATCTCTGATCTCTCCCCCTTCGTAATGGTGATGATAAACCATGTCCAGATAATGGCCCAAAAAGTCGTGTTCGCCAAAATTAAAATAAAAGGAAATAAGGCAGTACTTTGCTTGTAGCATGACAGGGGTTGGGGCAACTGTCATTGGCAAAAGTTCCACTCGTACAATTGTTTTGTCTTTAAATTCGTTGGTATGCAGTTGCATTAGGTAACGGGAATTGCAAATTGGAAACGACTGCATGCGAACAAAGTTATTTACATTCACAGTAATGCTTTCAGGTTTCATATAATCATCTTCAGATTCAAGGCTCATCTAAAACAATAAAAATGTCGATATTGCTTTTTAAAATTAAAATAAGTTATAAAGCTGAGAATTAATTGTAGTTCTTACATTGGCCTTTCTTAGGCGTTCAACCGTTCCCATTACATCATACCCGCCAATATTTGAATATCCAAAAAATCTCTAAAATTACAAATAATTAGTTTTTATAATTTAATACAACATATCAGTGCTAATATTTTAATTAAGTTTATGCAGTTTAAAAAACTTTACTTACACTTGTGATAGCCCCCATGATTTAAAACCCCAAAATTCTTGTGATGTTTTTACTCGGCAATTGCTGAACAACAAATGACAAAAAGACATTTGTTAAATCAGATAGTAAAATTAGAATTTGACCTCTTTTCTTATTGCATAATTCACAAAATAAAGACTTTAGGTCAATAATTAATATTTTTAAGGTCAAATTAATTGTACAACTCATTTAAATTTGACTAAAAACACTCTGGTCGTCAATTTTTTGCAATTGTTTTCTGTACAACGACATTTACCATTGTACCTTGCTGCAAATTCATTGAATAGCAGACGATTGTTTTCGTAATTTATACCAACCAGTTTTAAATATATGGATTATTGCTCCAGGCTAATAACAAGCTAAAGGTTAATTACCGGTTTTTAGCTTATGAAGCGGTGGTGATTTTAACTTGAGTGTTTTTGTGGTGGATTAATTTATGTTAAGTAATAAAATGAACGCTAATCAAATTGCGACTCAAAACATGGAGAATAACAGGATGCAGAACGATGTTATGCCACTTATTTACGAAGTAATATTTTATTATTTTTTAAGTTACATTTCATAACTTTACTGCACGTCAATTAAGTAACGAGACGAATTTGCATTAGTTTCAACGCCGATTTGTCTCGTTTCTTAATTGGCGTACAGATAATGGTAATTTTGACGATTTTATTGTAATATTTATTAATTTTCTATTGCAGAAAGATTTAATTGAGATGGGTAATTTTCAATCACCATTATTATTGATGTGGACAATGGGCTATTTTCATACGTCGTTTGCTTTGCCACAATCGCAGTATAAGCTGCGGTTTTTGCTGGACCGCTATCAAGCAGACACACTCATGAGAGCTCAATTAGTAAAAAAACACATGTACAAAGACGACGCCATTGAGATAAACGAATCACAAAGTCAAAATGTTATGATTCTGGACGAAATTCAGTGCTGTCTGCTCACTTTCCGCGTTCAATTTGGTATTGATGATGAATGCGGCCATTATTTCGACGTAAAATTTGGCGAACCAATACAGGACATGTCAGAAATTGTTCTTGGCGAGCCTTTGACTGTTACAAATCAACGATTCACACAGACGTTCATTGAAGTCTCGCATCCTGAAATTTCTTCTACAAATGGCTTTATCAGATGGATCTTTCCATTGACGCCGAATTTGATAAGAAAATTAAGTCGATGCTTTTGCAGGACAAAAAGAGGCCCTACGTTTTATACTAATCGTTGTGGTTATCGGGTCAAATTAGACTTAGTGCTAAACTACGACAATCAATGGGATCCAATGATCGAAGCCAAGATTACTTATCTTTCCGGTAAAAATGACAGTGTCCTTGATGGCAATTTCCATCATTTTATTGAAGTTATGATGGTCCAACAAAACGGTTTTCACAATAGCAGACGAAGTTACCATGCACAAGTCGGTGAATACTCGGTTTTTTTAGGAACTTATGACTATTTGGTTTCAAATGGTTTCCTGAATGAAGATTGCTTGGAAATCATGGTCCATATTTACCCAGCGGACTACAATTCATGAAATGCCTTTTAATATTAACTAGCACACATTGAACATAACTTGTAATGTTTTTATTAACTTAGTTTTAATTAGTTTAATGGTTACCAGTGATTGACGTTTAACGTTGCTATTTGAATTTAATGTTATAATTGATTGTGCTTTGTTGATTCAATTTTTGTTTAATTTTTTTGTAATAAACGGCTTGATTTGCATTGCAATTCGGGTTATGTATTTATTGAAATCGTTGTATCAAAATAACATTGGAAAACTGGTCAAATTTTATTTTATTGCAATACCAAAATCGTACAAATGAAATCGGTTACTGTAATTATTAATGTTAGCCTCTATACTTATTTAAATTTTAATCAAATTATTCGTTTAATAATTATTTTAATATTTAATTGTACTTTGCATTGTGTAATTTATTAAAACCCCTTTAAATCCACAGGCACTGGATTAGGTAGACTTGAAATAAGAGCAATTTTATTTAACAAAAGTTTTGTTATTTAAATAGGAATATTATTAAATACTTAATTTTCCTTTTTCCAATCAATACAGAATTATTTTAAACTGCATTTTATGTACTGGACATCATCAATGGACAGAAAACAAACCAGATGAATGAAATCTACAGAAATTTGTCATTCAAATGCAAAAAATTGAAAAACATTTACACTACCACGAAGGAAAAATTGTATTTGAAATAAACTTATGAATTTCTAAGCGATTTATAATTGTTATCGTCGATTGTTGAGCCAAATTTCAAGTCTCAATAATATCCAAGAGCATCCGTATTTTTAGTAATTTTAGGTATAAAAATAAATAGCCATTGGAGTCTTCTGGTTTGGTTTCTTTTAGAAATAAAACTTTTTTTTCAATTTTTGAACCCGGCCCCTCAAAAAGTCGTGCCGGCCCTGAGTGACCTTAAGGCAACATTGATGATTAATGCCTCAACAGTCAACATAAATTATTGACCTAATTACACTACATGAATACTGTCTTTTGTAATTTGCATACCATATTTTAGGTATGTTTTGCCAAAAAATAATTTTTATTTTACTCTTTATTTTTAAATACAGTATTAAACAATAAATTAGTTTCTTCAAAAGTTTTGACACGATATCAACAAGAGATGCCCCATAGGAAATTAGAATTAATCAATAAATTAAAGACAGCTGCTGTAAAAATTCAGATAAAACAAGAAAAAACATTTTAGTAAGACATGGGCAAATGCAGGGGTACAGAGACAGGCGTATGCCCCACAAGGGGCCATCTCTATTCATGTTAAAATTATTTTTCACGTATAAGGCCTTTAATATGCTGCTTGGCAGTCATGATGTCCGCATTTTTTAAAATCTTTAGGTTCATTTCAACCGTTTTTCTGGGGATTTACCATCTTTTACACCAACTTTCAAATATAATCATGTTAATCAAGTTCATGGGTTTCAAAATAAGTTCACAAATATATGGTTTTTAATAATTACTTAATGCAAAAATTACTAAATTTTTCTCTGTACATGATTCTGGCATTTATACGGTATTATATAGCAAACAATAGTGACGATTAAACCAAAATTTTGAAAAACTAAAATGCCCATTAACAACTGATAACTGATAAAGGAGATAATTTTTGTAGATAAAAAATGGTATTGTTTTGAATAGCAAAGTACAAATTTCTTAAACTTTTATCAAGTGATATGTAAAAGTTTCAAGTAAACTTGAAAATTTTGTGTAGCTAATGAATATTCGTTTTTAATGTATAAATAAAAGCTAGTAAAATAATTTAGTAACTTAATTAAGCAACTGGTAATTAAAGTAACTTAGAATCAAAACTATATTCATTAACTATTAATCATGGGAAATCATTCCTCGGTAAGCCAATACATTTCATTTTGCTGTAAAATAAAGTTGATAATTTTTGTTATTAATTCTAGATTCCAGAAGTCAATAATTCAAGTGAATCTGCTGTGGCCAAGTTTCTACAAAAATGCAATGTAAGCACTTTTTTCTTAATTTTTCTATCTAATTTCAATGTTAATGATTTTTTATTGATAATTAATTGGTTAGATGAGCGGTGTTGAACAAGAAAACTATATTAGTCCTCAAAAAATCATCTGGAAAATCAAAACTGGGGTTAAAGAACAAGCGTTTGATTTGGCTCAAGCTAAGTACCAGCTAAAACTGCATCTGGAATCATCACTTGATACAAACGGTACCAATTGGCGTGTAGAGTTACTAAAACAGTCAACAAGAATTCACCACTGTTGCACTACAACGCTTTATTTTAACTTCGGCAAAAGAGACATATTTGGTCATTACGTCGACATAACATATGGACAAATACCCATTTGCTCAAACGTCCCATTTACAGCTGGAGAAGTGACCGTCCCGGATTCGCATCATAAAACGGCAACTATTGATGTGTTTAATCCGCATATTGATGGCAACCGTGGGCATGTCAACAGGAAAATGGGCCCAATTTCAGAGCTAGTAAAAAATTCAAGATTTAGTAAGATTTTAAGGGGACCAACGTTTTACACATCTCCCTATGGTTATAGGGTCAAATTAGAACTGGAATATGATGAAACTGAACTTGTGGCCAAGATCACTTTTCTCTCAGGGGAAAATGACCATTTGTTACCGAATTATTTTCTTCACATAGCCAATGTTGTCCTTCGAAACTCATCTGGCAACCCAGAAGCCAAACATGTAATTCAAACTGGGATTCACAATTTGACTGATGAAACATCCTACAAATACCGTTTGGGCACTTACCAAAACTTGCTGGATTATGGACTCGTAGAAAATGACTGTTTGCTTGTTCATGTTAGTATCCGAGCTCTGGAACCGGCTATCAAAAGACCCATTTCTAATATTAAACTTAGAATACTTGAGACTGAGTACAGAAATGAGAATGGTGATAAGGAATTTCGATGTGATGTTTTAAGTAGTTCACATCGAGCAAATGAAGTCAGTTTCAGCTATTAAATTAACTTGTCTTTTAGATACCTTTAACTAAAAAAAATATTTATTATATCTTAATAGTTACTAAATAAATTTGAAAAAAATTTTAAATTTTTTTTAAGACAAAATCGTTGTATGCTATTTTTTAACGTTGAATAAACAAAAGAAAAACATTGCGTTTATTGCCATTCGTTGATTGTCCTTGTTGAAACGTTAATATTAATAATTTATACGGTATGATGAAAACCTTATGAATAAATTGATGGTTACTTAATTAATTAAAATTACACCCAAAAACAGAGTTAATGTAGCCCAGTTCAGCCACTAAAAAGTAACGCATTTTTTTGAGCGTTAAAAACGACATTTTGATTTAAAATTTAATGCCCTTAAAAATTAAAGTGATATAATCTATTCAATGAAAGGAATCAAAATTACAAAACTGATATTGATTTGTTAAACGGTATTCGCATGACTTGAAAAAAATACAATTTAAATATTCATATTTTTAATCACTTAATTATTTATAATGTATAAATGGTAGTTAGCATGGTTCGCTGATTAACTATTGATACTGTAAAATTAAAATAATAAAGGCCCATTGTGTCCCAACTTTAAACTTCAAATTTAACTATTCTTATCTAGAGTAAACCGATATAAATAACTTTCAGCAAGCCATGTTGGTTGCTATCTGTTATTTAGGTTGTCATTGACTTTTAACTTGTTATTTTTTAAATTTAAACTTTGGACTACTAAACTCTTAACAAAGACTGACTGTTTTAGAGAGAAAAAAAACAATAGGATTATCGTTAAATTATCAGTTTTAAACGATAAAATAAATCGATATTTTTAAAGTTGCCCATAAAAATAATGTGTTTAGTTGTTTAGTGCATTTTCTTCACATTAACCAGCAGTATGTATTTATATCCATTTGTAATATTCTAATAAATTGTGGTTGTGTTCAATTTCAATTGAATGGGGAACAGAATTTCAGTAAGTTAAATAAAATACCAATTATTTTCCTAAAGACACTATTAGTTTTTAATTATAACTATTCAGTTATTTATTAATTGTGCACAATTATAAATAGTACAGTATATACTGTTTATTAATTTTTATTATTATTTTTATGCCTTTTGCAATAAAGAAACGGGAATAATTCCCATTAAAACAAATACGATTTATTCCCGTTTCTTTATTTAAAATGTAATAAAAAATGTAATCAAACTTAACATGTATAAATTTAATATTTTTAATCTCAATTTAAGCTCTTTTTATTATTATAGACAACAAATACAGTTGACAAATCAAACAATACAAAGACGCCCAATGATTCAGAAAAGACCGAAATTGACCCCAATGACGTTGAAATTGAGTCACGTGAAAACGAGACTGATAAGGATGACGTCAACGGTTTTAATTTGGCTGACGTACTAAAAAAGATCAACGTAATTATTATTTTTCTTATATTTTTATCTAATAAATACAGTATTATATTAATTTTATTTAAAATTTAGATGAGTGATATTGGTGATGCCGATTACATTAAGCCCCAAAACATCACCTGGAGGATTAATGCGGAAGTGAAAGAGGAAGTCTACGAATTTCAACAGGCCATGTTCCAACTGAAATTGAGTTTGGAACCAACAAAACTTCGAGTTGAACTGCTGAATCTGCGATGGACCCAACACTGCTTGACTACACTATACTTTAATTTTGGCCACACGCATGTTCTCGGCCATTATTTTGATTTGATTCACGGCCAAAAACTCCTCCCAAAAATCCCTTGTGCAATTGGCGAAGTTGCTCTTGCTAATTTGAACAGTCAAACGATAAACATCGACGCTTTTAATCCACATATCGAGTCTTTTAACGGATCCATCAACAAGAAAATTGGGCCCATTTCACAACTAGTAAGAAATTCAAAGTCAACTGTGAGCAGGACATTAAGAGGACCAACATTTTATACAGCTCCACTGGGCTACAGGGTCAAATTTGAGCTTGAATATAACAACAGAGAAATTGAAGCTAAAATCACTTTTCTTTCTGGTAAATATGACCATGTGCTCCAGGAAAATTTTCTTCACTTGACCAACGTTGTATTGCGCTGCCGTTCCGGCTGCTTAGGAGCTAAGAATTTAGTCCGATCTGGTGTCCATAATTTGATCCATGAAAAGTGGTACAAATACAAGTTGGGCACTCGTAAGCAATTGGAAGCTGACGGACTCATAGAAAACGATTTCTTAGAAGTTTATGTCAGCATTAAGCCGGTGGATCCAATTACAATTCCACAAATTTCTAAGAAATTAATTAAGTGCATTGAACCATCTCCCGAAAAAGCAATAATTAAAACAACAGAAGAAGTACTGGTACAAGAACCAACTTTGGATGAAAAAATTCAAAAAATAAAGTTGATGGGGCCTTTATTTCCGTTTAGACCAATTAGTACATATTAATTAATGTATTACAACTCCATTTAATATTTTGAAATAAAATTCATTGAAATTGAATTAAAGGTGTTTATCATTTAAAATTCCCATATTTATTTTACAGTTAAATGGATTTCAAGTGAAAGTGCTGATCTGCCATTTTGCAACTTTTTTCCCCCCAGAAATTTACAACAGACGACAAAAATATTTCAAATAGAAATTGACAAATAGCTTAAATACAATGCAAACAAATATATATTTGTATAAATAATTTCAAAAAATAACACACAGATATTGTATTCGATTGTGTAACTGGATGCCATTATATGTACAGTATACAGTAAATAGAAAGAAGCTTTCGCCCTCTTTTTCTTAAAAACATATTAGGATAATTAGGTCCCATAATTTTTTTGGTCAGTTATTACATGACATAGAATTTAAAATGACTTTTTATAAAGTAAAAACTTACTTACAGCACATGCTGTCCTTCGAAATAGGTTTACCATAATTAAAACTTCTTTCAAAATAAATTTAAAAAAAAATTCAATATATTCTAAATTTGTAACAATGAAGTTTTGGCACTACGTCATCAAGGAAGTAACAGATTAAAGATCAAGAACAAGAAAGAAAGGGACCAGTTTTCAGGTCATTCATTAAAGATCAATAAGGTACTCATGAAGCTTACTTTGAAGGACCTAAGTTAGTTGCAACCAGTAAAACATGCAGCCTTTGTTTGAAGTGCCTAAGGACATCAACTAATTTCTGCCCTAGTTTTATTAAGCTTTTCCCTACAAAAATACAAAATCGTCAGTTTTAAAAAGACCATATACTGTACTGTATTTCTGTTATCTAGAACAGTACTCATTTTCGAGCTTCACATCAGTGCTGTTTCTATTTTGGTTGTTTGAGTTAAAAGTTTAAGTGAAAATGCTGTGGACTCAATATCATACAAAACTAAAGTGGAATGGATGTCCACCTTTGAAGATTTTGAATGAAATAATTACCATCGGAGTAAAAATTTATTTATTTGGTTTCAACAATTTATATCTAAATGATTTCAAAATTTTGGAAATCGATTTGTTGTTATTAACTTCTGAAGAAATCTGGTCTTGCAGTTTTAAAAATTGGTTGCAAATTGTTCCTATTTATTTTCGTTTAGGCAAATTAGTGCATATTAATTCTTACAGTTCCATTTAATATTCTGAAATAACATTCATTGGAATTGTATTCAATGTGTTTATCATTTAAAATTCGCATAGTTATTTTAACAGTTAAATGGATTTCAAGTAAAATTGCTGATGTGCCATTTTGCAATTTTTTTTCCCCAGAGATTGACAACAAACGACAAAAATATTTCAAATCGAACTTGACAAATAGCTTAAATACAATACAAACAAATATATATTTGTATAAATAATTTCAGGAAATAACACACAAATATTGTATTCGATTAAAAAAGTATATATACTGTATATAAATTCGAAGTTCCTCATTAACAAAAACATCAAATCGAATTCTACCATGTCTTCTGCTATTAAAATCTCCCTAATTGCTATTTTTCTTTGTGGTGTACTTACTGCAGGACTTGCAGATAACCATGAATGTAAGTAAAAATTAAATTACTGTAATATTTAATTTTAAAAGAACCGTATGCTTTGTAGCTACTGGAACTACCAACGCAACTCCAACCGAGTTAACAGTTGAACCAACTGACTTGACAACTGTGCAACCAAGACAATTAATAATTCTTCTTCGTCGATGTAGATTTAATTTTAACTGTAACGGTTACTGTAAAAGTTTACGTAGACGGGGAATTTGCGTTCGTGGTTACTGTCAATGTGTGATTTAACATTTTCTCGGTTTTTACAGTACCGGTATGTAATTAGCGGTACTACTTTTTAAATCCTATCCTATCCTTTAATGATATAACCATACCACACAATATCGTATATTATTATATAGCAAGCTTTTTGTTATTATTTTTGATTAAAATAAAACTCATTTTCACAAGTAAAAAACACTAGTTAAATCTTGAAGTTATCTTTTTTGGGTTATTGATAGAATTAATATTTAGCGTACATACAAGAAGTATTGCATTATAAAGATCATTAGTATGTCAAATAAAAACCTAAAACTTTGTCTTATTAATCTAATGGCAAACTTACTAATAAAAACAAAAATTCAGTAAAATTGCATTGCCTTACAATCAGTACTTTGCTTGTTTTTTTAGCAATACAGGTACAATGTTTTTAAATTTTTTTTAAATAGTCACTCTAACTTTTAAGATTATTTGTAAACAGAACTTGTCAATATTATACGTAAATTAAAAATCACAGTAGCTATGTGTTAATAGATTTATGACTTTATGTAGGTTGTAGAGACAGTAATCAGCAATCCTGTTTAAAGGTCATTTTCGAATTGAATGAGAAAGCTGGACGGATTGAGGACACACGTGATTGTGTTTACTTAGTTTTGATAAATTGGTTTCAGCCAGCTTTTCTTAATTTTCTTAAAATTTTGCAAGATGGCTATATTATTCAAGAAACCAAAAGATTTACATTACTGCGCAATTTTTACGTTATACCATTCCTGTTTGAAGTGTTTTTTTTATTTAACTAAGATTTTATTAGTAAGAAATTACATGAATTATTTTAATGATTTTATACAGAAAAAACAGCTAAACGGATTTTGTTTTGCTTTCTTAGCGAATAACATGATACTGAAGGTGGTTTTGAAGTCCTTTTGGCAGCTTATGAGCATCGTCCATTCTGTGTTGCACAATAACCGATTTGGACATCATTTCCAATGAAGGACTCAAATGTAAAATACTTATAAGCAAATAACTCTCCAGATGTTGAAATACATACATTTTAGTTCCTATTACACAATGGATATCTTTAGAAAAATTAGATGTTAGTGGCAGTTCTACATTTTTACACTGATTGGTTACGCTATCCAAAACTTCCATAGAACTATATATCTTTCCTTTTTCATTAAAAAATTTGTTTATAATGATTAAGTAGTCGTCCATCATACATTGAGGCATGTGAAACTGGCTATCGATTTTAATGCTGTTACTTAAATCCATTTTTGTCCACTGTCGGTTGATTGTATTAAACACATATACAGTTTTAAAGTCATAACAAGTACCAATTTCAAAAAAACATCCATGGGAACAGTAGATGTTCGTTCCAAGAGCCTTTGTTTTCTGCCAATAAAAACCATCAGGTGTTGGATTGCTGATTGTGGAATTTCTGAATCCAGTATAAATCCATGTTAAGGTCTTCAAATCAAGAACATTCACTGTTAAGAGGCCATCGTTTTTTAGAAATAAGTACAGTTGATCCTTCAAAACGCATGCATTGGCTATTATAAAATAATAAGACAGAATGCAATCGATGTTGATTTTAAGCTGAATAGCTTCTTTTGTTTTTGTATCCAGTTGGTAGAAAAATAGTCTTGAGTCCCAGCATGTAAAAACCATAAAAAGTTCATCGTTGTAAACAGAAGGCAAAATATTCGTCAACTTTTTTATGCTGCGAGACCAGATTTCTTGACAAATTAAAGTCAGCGAATCGATTTCCAAAACTATCACTTTATTGGAATCCAGTCTTTCGATGCCAAATAAATAAATGTTTTTTCCGATGGTAACTGTTTCACTAACAAATGTAACAGTGGATGCGTCCCATTCTATTGTTTTCAGGTACTGAGTCCACAGCATTTTGTATGAAACTGATTAATTTACGTACGTTAGTTTTTTCTAATCGACTAGCACTGATATGAAGCTAAAAAAAAGTACTAAATTGCTAACAGAAACTGCCTTATATAGGGTCATTTGGAGAATGACATTTTGTAGTGAGAAGTTCCCAACTAATAGAAGAGATTATCAATTGTTTTCATATCTGCAACCTTTGAGAATTGAAATAAAACCTGTATGTTTTGACCTATTTAAGTTAAGAGCTTCTACAGTATTAATAAATGTGAGCTTATTTTGCAAAGACCTTTTAGAATGACCAATGGAATAAATTATCGGTATGGACTGTAGCTTTGTAAGTTTGTAGGTAAACCTGCGTTTTTTTATGTCTATGTAAATGTTTCTAAAAGTAAATAAATTTACTGCTAATTGCTAAAACATTTTGAATCTTTTTAAAAATTTGTTAAAATACAGTCACCCTTTATTTAAAAAAAAATATGTCATGCAAATTACAAAGGACAGTAGATGTACTGTATACTGTAAGTAGGTCATTGCCTTTAAGTAGATTGTCAAGACAGCAATGCTGCTTTAAGGTCATTTTTGAAATGAACGAGTAAACGTGAGAGTTTTAAGTCCTTTTTAATCCATTCTAATGTGTTTTATTAAATTGGGCTAAACAAGCTCATTTTAATACAAAGAAATGACTTTTGCACTTTTTAACATTCAGTATTGTCTTAATTTTTTTAGAATTTGCCAAAAAAAAAAAGTACTAAACGTCCTGATCTAACTACAGCGATAAAGGAAGTGATGGTATCTGTCCCATATGTCAATTTGATTAGTTGAGTCACACCTTTATTTAATTAAATGAAATTAACATACGATTTCAGAATTACTCTATTGATAAATGAAATTCTGATCTGGCGCAAGTATCTCAGGTCTCTTAATTGAATTTAGCAAGGTTAAAAATAGCTCGACAAAGGCCAACGTTTTCATGAACAATTTTCATGTTTTCTGTAGAAATTCGTTTAACGTTATTTGAGCCTTTGAATGGAGGATTAGAATTAGCAGTGACACATACAGAATGCCTTGGGTCAAAGTTACTTGCTTTTTCACTCAGTTGCTGTTTGACTGCTGAACAAAAAAGACTTCGCTGTGTTTTTCATTTGAGTGAAATTGTGCTTCTTTTAAATAAGAAAAAATGGCCATGCATTGGACTCTACATGAAGCTCCTCGTCTCAATTGCGACGACAATCACATCTTACGAAAAGTCGTTTCAATTGGCCGTTTCACTTACCTGTTTCACGATATTTGCGAAACTATTCTTAAAATGGATTCAGAAACGATGGAATATGTTTATTTTGTGCCAATTATAAAAAGCCAAATTTTTCAAAAAGGTATACAAGAATGCCAGTATCACTCGCATGGAGCAAACATTATTATTTTTACTTTTGAATATACTATTCAAAGTTATTCCATTTGGGGATATGACAATACACGTGTGCATTTAATAAAACTGATAGTTATAAACACTAATACCTCAGAGCTAGAAGAATTTAACCTCGGATGTCGTCGGTATTTTCTAAATGGTCGATGTCAAAGTTGCATAATAAAAGACCAATTGTACATCTTCATTGGAGATCGAAGTGGATATTTATCAGTAAGGTCTGTGGATTTGAATACCTTTCAGTGGACAGCAATCTATGACGAAATTAATGTTAATATTGTTGATTATGCTATCGTTCAACGTGGCTGGGGACACACTGAGCTTCAAGGCACTGAAATTCACTTTCAAAACACGTCCAACTTCTTTGACACTGCAACTAACAAATGGACTAACAGCTGGAAATTAAAGCCACTAGGAACAACTGATGTTTATCAATGCAATTTGAAATTGAACGTTCTAAATGAGCAGAATCAGTACCAAGACTATATATTTAATTATGAGATGAAAGTTGGATCATTGAAAAGTATGTGGTTGGCAGATAAAATGAGTTGTATTCCCTATACAACTCGTTGGATTGCAAATGGCAAAATTTTTGTAGTTATGGATTGGAAATCATTTGGTTTTGTAGATTTAAATATACATGTTATTAACAATGACGTGGACATCCAAACATTTAAGACAACATTTAGACAACTTATGTTTGTAAGTGACTTGGTTCCTTCATTACAAAATTTGTGCAAAGTGATCATTCGTAAGCATAGTGTGGATCCATCGCCTTTACCTAAAAGACTTCAAACAATGATTTCTTCTGGTGGATTTACAAGGAACAATGATATCTTAACTTTACATTGAAATATGTTTAATCAAAGGCCATGTAGTCATGTGCCTATACTCTTGTAAATATTTTTATATTTTGCTTTTCAATAAACAATTTAATAACAAGTTTTTTTTAATTTTGTATTAAGATTTAGTTCGCTATTGAAACTTTTAAGAAATAAATGAGACAAATCGTCATTGGAACTAATGATATTTTGTCTCGTTTTCCAAAAATAAATTATAAAAACCCTTAAAAAATATTGCCCTAAATTAGGGGAAAAGAAAACAATAGGAGATTAGGGGATAAAGCAGAAGAGAAGATAAGGAACAGTCAACTGTCATCAGGAAACTTTTATCTAAATTTTAAAAAACGTGAAATAAAAGCATAAAAGGGTGAAAAGCAGGTGCTTTCATCAATAATTGTCATTAATTACACTGATTCTATTCAAACTTAATTGAATTCTGTATTTTATTTCACATGGCATTTCTTGTGTTGAAAAGTTTCAATAATGTTAAAAAAAAGTAGTGTTTAAAATTCATTTAAAATTACTTTATGTAAAAAGTGTTTCAAGTATTTTGTGTTTTAGCACATTATTTTTTTTTATTGAATTTTTAAAACTTATACCGCTGCAGCGAAAATTAATTTAGGGTATCATGTCCAACTAATTGGAGAATAATTCCCTTGGGTCTCCAGCCGGGAGCAATAGAATGTTCAACTCCTGAGGTATTAAAAAGACATCTGGAATGTCGCTTCCAAGTCTGATATAATAGTCAATACATTTAGTTTTGATTAAAAAAAAGTCTATCAATTTTATTGTGTGAAAGCATATCTTAATGATATGTTATTGTTTAACGTATTATTTTATGGGATTCTTTTATTGCAAGTTGATTTGTTTTTTAAAATAAAGTTTGCATTTATCCTGTTGTGGGTGAAATGCACAAAAATAAAACCCTTAATTCCAAAAACTGAATAGAAATTAACTCGTAATTAAATATAGATTTACTGTAAAATATTGTTTCCAACTTCATCAACAACTTTTCATTACTTTGGTAAAAAATTTAAAATTATTTAACAAAATTAGTTGAAGAAAAGATTAAAATAAAAATTAAGCGATTTCAATTTAGACTTATTGTCCACGCTCTTATTTTGCGCCTCTCCCTCCCATCTTAATTTCTAAAGTATGAAAAAACGGCTAATGGGACTAAATAGAAAGTAGACATGTGAAGGTGACCACTGGATAGAAACACATACAGTACTTACTATTTGGTCCCATTAGCGGATATTTAAAAAATTAGGAGAGAGGGCACAGACATTTTGACCACACGTATACTTGTAGCTACAATTACATCAATAAATTCAAAACAATATGAAAGATTTCAAAGCTTAAAGCTATTTTAAAGTCACATGTAAAATTATATTTCTAAAAATAAAATTTTGGCCCCTCTTGGTAAGATACTTTTTTTAAACCAGCATATGTATCCAATTAAAACAATATTGCTTCAGGTATACAAGCCATTCAATGTTGTTACACAAGGTATCAACTCTATAGGGACATGACCTGATCAAGAACAATAGACCTCATCCCTACGTTACCCTCAAAAGGACCAAATGTAAGAGCGTTTCTGTTAGAAAACTTCGTATAAATAGCCAATGGTAATACTGTATACTATGGGCTCATTCAACATTTTATCACCAGGTGTGCAGTGCTCGTATTTTCAGTAGATTGTGTAAACGTTGTGGAAAAAAACCGTGAAACTAAATTTTGAACTGTTAAATTAAATTTTAAGATGGAGAGCAATTATTTAGTATCAATGAATTCAAAATGCTTTCGTTATATGATGCCTCTAATTTCAAATGTTATGGTGTCTTCACTTGAGGAGAAAGGTATGATGTTTACGTAATTTTTAAACCTTAAATCTTTTATTACTTAAAAAGTATGTAAGATATTTTGCATAATCTGTATAATACTGTATGACTGTAAAATATAACTCATTAATCGCATAATTAAGTCGGTACAATGCTGAGCTAAGTTACAGAACTTCGTGGCAGCCAAATAACTCAGTCGGTAAAAGCATGGACTGAGAGTCGAGAGTTGGAATCCTGACCACTGCCAACACGTGGAAGAGATGATGGCTGTTTTCAACCATTCCACGTGAATGGTGGTGTCGTCGCAAAAATCAAAATAATTTAAATTAAGCCTGTGGAAGGGGGGGGGGGGCATAGACTGAATGCTTCATGGAAACCCTAATAATAATACCTAATAAGAAAAGTTAAAGAACATCGTGAGTTCGATTACCACGTTATTTTGTTCGGTAACCACGTGGTTACTCAACAAAATAACTTGCTTAACGCAAAAACAGTTTTACTCTTTATGAAATGTTGCATTTATCGCTAGCAAAAGTGTAGCAAAATTCTAGATTTTTATAGGTTTTAACGTTTTTATATTAATATAATATTACATTGTTTTTTCTTATTTTAGGATCAATACCAGAAGAACCTCTCAATCTAGTGAAAAAGGAGTTTAAGGAAATATCAAGACTTTCAAGTGGTAAAACGAAAAATAGACGTAAACAGATATTTGCAGCTCCAAGAAAACTAAACGTTAGCTATTCGCCAGGTACTATTTTCACTTAATCTAATTTGTAAAAAAGTGTCCAAAGACTTACTGTATTATCACCACAAGCCCAATTTAAAGTTTTTTTTTTTTGAGATGTAATTAATTTTAAAAAGTACTTTAAGTTGAGTTACTGCATGCATTGATTTTTTATTACATTGTTTATTCTTATTACATTGTTTATTCTTATTACATTGTTTATTCTTATTTTTAGGATTAATTTTAGAAGAACAACTTAATTTATCGAAAAAGGAGTTTAAGGAAGAAAGTGGTGCAACTAAGAATAGACGGAAACAAATATTTGCAGCTCCAAGAAAGCTAAATGTTGACTATTCATCAGGTACATCATTTTGTTATTAATTTTTAGTTCATTTAATTTAATACATTTAAATGTAGCAAGAAGTCCGAAGCACTTAAATGCATCCTTTCAACCTAAAGCTTCATCCGCATCTCTTACTGAATCTCCTAGTGTTAGAGGCAATTTAGAACATGGTAAGTTCTTATTTCATCTTCTTATTTTTCGGTTTATAAGTTGTGATCAACGTCGAATTTGTCCATTACAATAATTATTGAAAGTATTGTCTCACATATTTTAATTATTAAATAAATTATATAATTCCAGATCCATTATCGATGGCAGTGGCTAAGAGCGTCAAGAAATTGAAAGCTATAAAGAGACCAATACCTGAACCTTTCAAAGATGAAACATATTATGAAAAACGGCGAAAGAATAATGCATCCGCTAAAAAATCTAGAGATGCCAAAAAGCTAAAAAATAATTACATGGAAATAAGAGTCTGCGAACTGGAAAAAGAGAACACAACACTGGAAGATCAAATCGTTTCCCTGGAAAATGATATTGCCCAACTTTTCATGCCCAACATATAATTATACAGTATATTGAATTGTTTAAACTAATAGTCTTTTAAAACAAAAATGATTACATGCTTACAATATTCAATAAATTTTATTTTGTTAATTAAAAATCTATGAATTTAATTTTGGTTAAGTGGTTTAATGATTTTATTAATTTCAAGCGTTTTTTGTTGCGATATTTTTTTAAAACGATAATAAATCAACACCAATTATATCAAATTTGCCAATGCACATCATCCGTTTTTTTTTTAAATAAATTTATTTGACCAATGGTACAGAAAACACGTCTGGTTACTTAATTATGTATTTCTTAGTAATGTAAAATTACGTTAAATTTAAGTGGGTTTTCAAACTACAAGTACTTGGCAAATACTCGTTAATGTTTTTTATTTTTTGGAAAAACGCAAGTGAAGAGAATGAGATTGAATGGCCCCTGTGCAATGGCAATCATTGCATACATACAATTGCTGTATCCGATAATGTACAGTAAAGTTTCAATAATGCTCAGTTAAGTTTCGCGTTTCACGATTTAATTAACAGACAGGGCATTTGTATTGTGGATTTATGAATCTTCCAATTAAATATTTAAAATTCTTGGCAAATTGTGCGTATTAAAAACTGTACATTTTTAGTGGAATTCAAACACCATTTTTACGTTAAATATGCAGAATATATACTGCTGAAACTAGTATTAAAAAAAGACATCTGGATACAAGGAAAAGTTGGGTAATCCCAGCAATTATAGAAAGACGTAAAAATTAAAAGCAACTAAAATTAGAAATGATTTCCGACAGCACAAAAAGAAGTATAATTTGTAAAATAAAAGACTTGTATTCTGAAATGCAAGTTGCTACAAAGTCTTTTTTAGGAAGGAGATTCCCGGTATTTACAATGAATATTAAACTTCGGTATTTAGGTCATTTATTGTAGATATACAAGGTACCAATGAAGCTTAACATAAAGCGGTTTAGGAAGTTATTTTTTGAGCAATTTTAACAAAACTTGATTCAGTTTAGTATGTTTTTATGTTGGCAATTGTATTGAGTTTTAGTATCAAGTAAAACAGGCAAAATTACAGCCTTTTTCAAATCGATTAGTCATCTGTGCACTAGAATTTCCAAATCACTGAGGATTTCAGTGCCACGATTTTAGCTATTCATTGTTTGTTTTACAATTGTTTCACTGCATTTGATTAACAAATTTATAACAATTTATTTCTAAAACCTTTAACGCTTAC
>JAAFCF010005931.1:3294134-3309589 GCA_013389785.1 Helicorthomorpha holstii | reverse complement strand
GGTGTATTTACTGGTGTCAATAATATCATGTTTAACAAAGAAACTTAACAGAAAGTCATGGTCAACACCGATATTTCTCAATTTATAAATTAATTTTGTCCATTCAAAACTGTTCTCCGACCACATTGGTCCATCCACAGCTGGCCAGCCACCCAACTTTGTCAACAAATCGTTCAGTGGTTTTTCTTTTAAATTGTTAATCCAAGCTACAAAATAATGTATAGTTTAAAAAAATACCGGTATTAGTGGTATTGGTCTTTTGTACCTTTGTCCATACATGCTGCATAAAAGTTCCGAATTTTCCCAAACACTTTTGGTTCATTTTTATCAGAAGAGCTTTCCAAAATACCTAAGAGATGGCTATTATTGTTAATACAATCAAGTCAACTTTCAACAAAATGAAAATGGCAATCGATATGGTCTACGATGGCCAATTCAAATGACTATTTTCTAAAACAGTTTTTAATCATTAATTAAATTGGCACTTGTTTTCAATAGTCAATCTAATGATTTATCATTGAAAAACAAAATTTTAATTGCAAAGTTTTTAGAATGACTTAAATGAATGATTTTAAATCTTGAAAAGCGTTAAGGTGTAAATGACTAACAACATTTGATTAAAAATTGTATTCCAATAGTTTGATGGACAATTGTCCTTTAATGAAAATGGAAATTTTGTTGTTTCAATTGCTCCAATCTCAAACATGTTTTTTTTTTTTTATCTATTTCCACTTTCATTGTGTAGCTGATCTATTTTAAATGAGCTTAAACAATTTAAAAACAATTTAACTTGACATTTTAATAAGTTAATTACCCTTTAATTGATAGTTTAAAGCGTCGTCCACCGACTGATACGCGGTTGAGCCCGGTTTATGCTCAGGAATCGTTGCGATTTGTTCATATTGACCACATGCAAAATTGTAAAAGTCTTCACAAGGATCGGCACTCAAATTGACGTTTTGCATGTACAACCCAGCTAATTTGACCCAAAAATTAACTCAAATTGACATATAAATATATTTAAATTATTTTTACCTATTTGTATGTATCCAGGTGTAAGACATAAAGGCTGATTATTGTGAAAACTCAATTGTTCTTGCCGTTTGGCTAGACTGTTTTCACTGGCTAAATTAGACCAAACAAAATTACTTGAAATAACTCAAATTACCAATTAGTATTAATTGCCTTGGTTTATAGAGGACTTAGTTATTGCAATTATTGCTAAGGCCAACGCTAAGCAGATTATCAGAAAAATTAAAGATAACACAGAAAGACATTGCTCTAGTTGACTTCGCCTATTCCACCACGTAGAACCCCTGTAAATTAAATTAATAACATTATTATAGAATGACGTAAAATCTTAAAAGTTTTAATGACATGGAAAAGTTAATTGGAAAATGGGACACCAATTATTAGTAAAAAAAATGACATCTTTTTAAGACAATTTGCTGTCTTATTTGAGAGTTTTTAAAAAAAAGCAAAAAAAATTAACTAACAAATGTGTTTTTAATTGATTATTGGATATTAATTTTAATCATTTGTAATTTTTACACGAAAAATTTTGATTAAATTTTAATTATTAACAATACAATAAAATTAATTAAAAAAAAAACTAAATAACAAAATATTGCAATTTTTAGTTACACTTTGTTTCATAGAAAAAAACAAACGAGACTAATTATCATTGAAGCAAATGAGATTTAGTCTCCTTTCTTTATAGACACTTTTTTTTACAAAAGCAAATCACTGATTTAGTCTAATTTTTTAATTGGCACTGTAGAAAGTCAACAAATATTATAAAATAACTATAAACTAATTAATATAAAGTACAGTATTTCAAAAATTTAAATTCACTAAAAATCTGTAAAATTTTTTGAATTTTAATAACTATAATTAAAAGTTATTTGTTACAAAGTGTATAAATAATGGTAAAATACTTGCATGTTTCATGAATTTTCTTTGTAAAGTTATTATTAATCTAGATAGTCAGCCAAGAACCGTTGCATTTGCATTCATTTTCATCGTCTAATAACTTATTGTATTAATATGAGTTATGACTTCTAAAACTCCCACTTTGCACACACCCATTAATCAACTCAATTAATTATTGCACAGAAATGTAAAAGTTTTACGTGACGCATGCTGTACTGCACACATTAGGTCAATAACAATTATAGCAGGCACACGTAGTTACAATTAAGGCGTGGTTAATTAAACTTATTATTATTGACGTAAATTGGACGTTCAAAAGTCTTCTAATAAAGAGTGATCAAAAAGTACGAGCTTATTTATACAGTATATACTGGAAATATAAATACAGACAAATCGTTATAGTAAAATATGCTTCTTTTCTGTTTCTTTCAAAGTATTTTGACTAATAAATAAACGAGACTAAAATTTACAGTAAAACAGTCAATTTATTCCCGTTTCTTTCAAAGTATTTTTGCCATTAAAATACAAACAAGTATGAGTTGGAAGCAATACTATTTATTTAAAGTACGTTTTTTTTAAACATTTTTGCCAATATAAAAACAAGAAAAATATCCAAGATAGGCATTGCAGTTGTGTTTTGGTTTGTCAGCTTGCATTTGTGAAAACATTTGTCATGATCTTATTAAATTAAAATTATTAATTGTATTTTTTTCTGAAAGATGTCAATAATGCAGTAACAGATTGGTATTGTATTATTAATCTAAAATCAAATTTTTTAAAAATATTGTACAAGTCTTGATGGTTCTCACAATGCAGCTACTTTAAGATATATTTTTTAAGAACCAAACATCTTATTATCAAGCTTGAAGTCATACTGGAAACTAAAATAAATCAAGATTAATTTTCTAGTTAAATTGCATTGTAAATGATAAATTAACTAAAATTTTTAATTATTTTTTATTTATGATTATCAAATTTGTTTTCTAACATTGATTAATGACTTTAGTGCATTATAATTACTTAATTTCAATGTCAATTTTTAGGTGCTTATTAGACGTTAACGATCATGTTAATATTTGTATAAATTAATCAAGTAACCAATCAATTTCTTCTAATTTGAATTTGTCAATAGTAAGATTCTTAAAATTCAAATAACAAATAAACCAAATTATACAAAAAAATTAAACTTCAATTATAATTATACTGTATTCCATTAATTATTATTAAAATTCAATAAAATTCTGAATCTATTAATCGCTAAATCTATTTTAAAAAAAATGCTGATTGGTAATTTTGCAAAGTTTTTTCCCAGACAATACAATAAACAACAACAATGCTTTGAAATAAAAGTTTTACTTGATAAATAGATAAAACACTATACAAATAACATAAAAAGCCATTAGGGAATTACACTCAAATATTGACCAAACCAACACCAAAAGTATATAAAGCAAGTTGCTTTTTCCAATTCCGCACCACAACTAGCTCCATCACTTTTAAACTTACTCAGCCATTAAAAATAGTTCCAAATTACAAAACATATAACTTATTTTCTACAATGTCTTCTGCTATTAAAATCGCCTTTATTGCTATATTGCTGTGTGGATTGTTCACCGTTGGATACTCAGATAACCACGATTGTAAGTACAATCGCTTAATAGTTGTCATTGCAAATTCTATAATAAAAAGTTCATTTGTTAGCTACTGCCGATGACATGGCAATTACAACGGATATAACAATTGATCTAAATGACCTGACAACTGTACAACCAAGACAGTTTCTACCGAGACGTGGCTGCATATTTCACTCGACTTGTAACCCATTCTGTGGTTATGGTAGACGTGGCTTTTGCAACAGAGGTTTTTGTCAATGTCGTTTTTAAACTGAAATCGGTTTATTTTTACATCTTTTTTTAATGACAATACATTAAAAAAACAGGATAAACTAGTACAGTATTGTATCGCCATCCAACTTTAAAAGTTATTATTGTTTTCCAACTAATTATTAAGTACAATTATGAGAATATGGCATATAAATAAGTTCAAAAATGAAATAAACAAGTATGATGCAAGTAAATTTCAAGAATTTTTATTAGTTAAATTTCCTCATCATTATTTTCAACAAAAATTGATTGAAAATGAAAATGCTGATGCGACATATCGCAATTTTTTCCCCCAGATAACACTAACAATAAAAAAATGGCATGTAGGATATGACAACAGTAAACAATGTGCACAAACATTGACTTTTGAACAACTCCAAAAAGTATATAAACTGAAACACTTTTTAATATTGCATTACAACTCGCTCAGCTAACTGAAACCACTCAGCCATCAAAAACTACTGAAACTTAAAAAATATAATCCAATCCAGCGTTTCTATTCACAACTATTTTCAACTTATTGGTACTTATCCATAAAAAACCTCATAAAAATACATTTCTACCATGTCTTCAGCTATTAAAATCGCTTTTATTGCTATTTTGTTATGTGGATTGTTCACTGTTGGACACTCACACCGTGATCATGGATGTAAGTTTAAGTAGTTTTCTAATCATTGTTTATTATAAAAATTAATTGGAAATAAATTAGCTACAGACACTGCAAATCCAACTGAGTTAACTGTTGATTCAAATGACCTGACCACTGTGCAACCAAGGCAATTCCCGCCTGATAATAAGTGCATATATGCCTCTAGTTCATGTGACGCATTCTGTTATCCCAGACGTGGATATTGCAACAACCGTCTTGGAAGATGTGTATGTCTGCGATAAATGATGCATTTTTAACATTTATTTCTTGAAAAGTTGGTTTTAAAATTATCTAGAAAGTAGAGCATCTTTTAAGAACTTAATCTAAGATGATTTTTTCTTATTGAAACACTGTATTTTAACAATAAAGAAATTAGACTTTACTTTAAGAATTCCAAATGCGATTTTTTTCCAGTTTTATTTTTATTGATAAATTATATTTATTGTTTTGATTTTTTTAAACAAAAATTCAACAAAACTGCTTGAGCTTACTTTTATTAGCGGATAACATAGCATTTAAGTTAATCCAGTACTATTTTTGGAAACTTATTAGTCTTGTTCATGACCAGAAAATTCGAGATTATTACTGTAAACTTTTCTTGGCTCAAACTGAAAACGTTATGATTTACTGTAGGTACAAGCTACAGTATGTATATTTCAACTGCGCATGCGCGTAACAAGCTCTAATTCAAAAATGTCTACAGTACTTCTAATTAATGCAAATACTAATTATGATAGTAATTATTCGAACAATTTGATTTAAAATAGTTATGTTATGTAAAATTAAGTTTAACGATTTTTATAAAAGTAGGCTAATTTTTTTGCTATTAGTTTTTAAAGTTGCCAATTTTAGGCATACTGACTATGCATGTGAACATATTGTCTATAAACTGGGTTTTTATTAAAATCATTATTCATTAATTTTAAGTGCTTAAGAGTGAATTATTCGTAGTTTACTGTATTATTCATTACTTATCAGTAAATTTTTTAAGTACTGTATTAATGAAAATCATAAATTTCATATACTTAATTGCTAAAAATAGTAACCATATAAATATAACACTTGCATGCCTGATTGAAACTAGTTAAATATACTGTATTTTAGCCATGAATATTGGTTTTGATTAATACAGTATGTCACTTGAGTGTTGCCCAACCCAACTTTAAGTTATTTATTAAAAAGCTACTAAAGCTATGTGTACAATTTACCAAACAAATTGCTCAATTAATTCAAATTTTCAAGCTACAAGTTAAAAACCGACCAAAATTGAAATGAAAAAACACGAGAACTAATATTTATTTAATTGAATAACTAAGATTTCATGTTTATTACATTTTACTCAAAAATGACATTCATTGTTTTAATTCATTTATGAAAACAATCAACTCTTGTTTGAATTTGTTATAAATTGTAGATAACATGACATTTAAGTTCAGTTTGGAGTATTTTAGGCAGCTTATGAGCATCGTTCATTCTGAGTCGAACAGCAATCGATTGGCACATCAATTCCAACGAGGGATCCAAATGTAGAACATTTACAATCAAATTGCCATTCGAATATTTAAATACATAAATTTTGTTGCCAACGACACAATTAAAAGCCAAAGATTGATAAATAATATATGGTAGTAAAAGTTTCACAGTTGTTCTCTTATTATTTGCAATATCCAATACATCCATGAAACCATACATTTTGTTGTTTATAGTATAACCATTTCTAAAATCAATCAAGTAGCCATCTATCAAATGTCCAGCCAATTTAAAATGGCCATCAATTTCAATGTTATTTTCTAAATTAATTTTTGTCCACTGCTTGTTGATTGTATTGAACACATATAGAGATTTAATGATACCACAATGCCTAATTCCACAAAAAATTCCATTGAAACAGTAGATGTTTGTTCCATGAGCTTTTGTTTTACGCCAAATAAACTTATCCGGTGGTGTGTTGTTGCTTGTAGGATTTCTGAATCCAGTATAAATCCATTTTAAGGTTTTCAAATCGAGTGCATTGACTGTTAACAAATTATTTCCCTCAAGAAACAAGTACAGTTGGTTTTCTAAAACGCATCCATTAACTGGTATTTTATACTCCAAAATGTCTTCAATGTTGATTTCAAGTTTGATCACCTGTTTTGTTTTTGTATCAAGTTGGTAGAAGGAATATGGTCTTAATTGGCTCCAAATGTTATTAAAAAGCACGATAATTTTATCCTTGTATGCAATGGGAACAACATTAGTCCAACATTTTAAGCTGTGAGACCAGATTTCTTGATAGCTTAATGTTGACGAATCGATTTCCAACAGCCTTAATGTACCAGTAAGTATATCGTCGAAGAAAAATAAATATATTTTTTCTCCGATGGTAATTATTTCATGCATAATTCGAAAAGGTGAGATTCCCTTCAAATTTATTGGTTTTTGGTGTTGAGTCCACAGCATTTTTATTTGGAACTTTTAACTTTTTTAAAAATCAAACAGCAGCAAAATAAACTCCACTAAAGTCAAGCTCGAAAATGAGAAGAACTAGATTAGTAAAAAAACAGTCTTGTATATAGGGATGTTCCGATACCAACAAAGTATCGATACTAGTATCGTATACTACTGCACTGGTGCGCATGCGCAATTTTCTCCCTTGTGGAACGGCTTTGGTATACAGAGAATGATTTGATGTGATCGGTTATCCTGAAGTAATTAAAATTACATTTGCAAACATACTCTTGGCAATAAATTATTATAATTAAATTATTAGCTTTAAGTGCAATTAAAAGTGGGACAAATAGCCATTGAAACCGATGGTTTTTAGTCTCGTTTTTTTATTAGCACTTTTAGTCGTTGTGGTAATGAAAGAAACAGGAAAAATCACTATTAGAACTTCTGTCATTTTGTCTCGCTTTTTTATTGACATTTTCATAATAAAAATGAAACTGAAAAAATCGTCATTGAAGCTGATAATATTTTTTTGATAAATTTTTCTGCAATTTTTGTTTTGTGATAAAGAAAGAAATGGAAATGGACTCAAATAACCACTAAAATATCTTCAATATTAAAAATTTCATTTATGGTACTTAATCGATATTAATTAGGGTTTACTACAAATATCACAGCGTAGCTATTACAATGTTAGCTTTTTCTTGTTTTCATTTCCGGTTTTTTTCATACTTATTACAACCGAAAATGATGAAATAAAAAGTTTTACAAACGCCCATGTGGGGCATAACTCAAAAAAGGTTAGGAAACACTAGTTTAGACTTTAAAACAGTGTTTTCCAACTTTTTTTGTGTTTTGCCATTCTCTTATAAATCGCCTTAAGCTTAACTTAAGCTGCGAACAAGCAAATTGTCTCTTTTTAAATTTTTAAATTGTCTCTAAGAACGCCCCACGTTAGGAAACACAGTTTTAGCACAATTGAAAACTAACATTTTAATGATTTTAAAGAATTCAAATAAAATCTGCATACTTAGACATGTTTTTTCTAAACCAGTGTTTTCCAATGTGGAGCGTACATCTCAACAGAGGGGCAATTCGATTGTTGAAGGGAACAATTTGTCAATAGATTAAAGCTTAAATTACCCTTAGAACGACTTCTAATACAATGGCACTTAAAAAAGAAAATCAAGTAAAAACAGGAAAAGATTAAGTTTTTTAACATTCAATTGTGCCCTAGAAACTGCAAATTCCAGGGAATTCAGTTTGCCTGCAAACTTTAGCTGTTTTGAATTAAAATTTTCAGTGACTAGAATTTCGAGTGATTACTGTAATTTTACTGTAATTAAAATATAAAAAAATATTTCATTAAAAATATTTTAGTTTTAAAAATTAAAACTTGCTAATGAATTTAGGCAAAGATTTAAAGTGAATCTATAAAAGTTAATTTTGATTCAATTGTCATTTAAATCCCTTTATTTTTTTTTTCGGTGTATAATGTTCATTTTCGTGAATTCGAGCTACAATATATCAATTAAATGTAAATTTTATTACATTAAGAAAGTTACAATGTATAATAGTAACCTGTAATGAGCGATTCTATAAAACGTTACGTTATGCAAAAATAACCCGATTTAAGTTTAAAATCGACATTCACAGAAACCACGACTGCAATAGCCACGTCTACCAGCAAAACAGTATATGTTGCAATTATAGTGAAATATACAGCTACGTTTAGGTAGAATTAGTCTTGGTTGGACAGTTGCTAAGTCATTTGGATCAATTGTTATATCCGTTGGATTTGCATTGACAGTACCAGTAGCTAAGAATTTACAATTAAGTACAGTAATTAATAATAGCAATTGCTATTACCTACAGTATAGAAATATTGTACTTACATTCATGGTTATCTGAGAATCCAGCTGTAAACAATCCACATAGAAAAACAGCAATAAAAACGATTTTAATAGCAGAAGACATGGTAAAAATAAACTTTTTTGAAGTTTGTTTTAAAGCTGACTAAATTTAAAATGGTTGAAGTGTGTAATAATGCTGGATTGGAAGAAACAGTCAGTTTATATACTTTTTAATGTCAGTGATTGTAATTTCCTAGTTTTATTATAGTATTTTACTTTGTAATCTAACGATTTAACAAACTTTATTTTTAAATACAGTATTGTTATTTGGTGTCAATGTCTGGGGAAAAAACTTTCAAAATGGTACATCAGCATTTTTAACAACGTGTAATGGGAAATTTTATTATTGGAAATGATGCACCAAAAAAATTTTATTTTAAATTTTAATTTCTTGTTACGAATTTTGATAATTCAATTGCATTAAATAAAGAGTGATGTCAATAAATTTATTCTATTAACTTTTGGAGTTCAAGTACTATATTAAAAAAAAGGTGGGAATCCAAAGTTTACTGTTAAAATGCTACAGGGTAACAAACCCTTTAGCAAAAATTTAAGTGTTTTAAGCTTATTACACCATTTTACAGTAAATTCTTTTGCAAATACATTGGGCTTTATAGGTAACATCAAGATAATGTTTCCTAACCCTGTTGAAATTGGCATGGACCCCATCATGCTGAGACTACATGTCATTGTGAATTGTTAAAACAGGATAAAAAGTTGCGAAAACTGTTCCTCTAAAAAAATTTGGCTACTAAGGTGTGGAGGAAGCAGTATGGTAAAATCAGACATTACTGTATATTTTTTTAATGGTAAAATTTGGAACTTTGGGTTTTTGATTTAAAATTTTGTTAGGTTCCTCTAACACCCATTATTAGCTTCGATTTATGGGTTACTTGAGTAATGCCCCACATTAACTTTTAGGCATCCATTAAAATGCAAGTAAAAAGTACTAATTTATCAATTTACTAAACACAGTGCTAGATTTACTCTAATTTTCAAGCTACAAGTTAAAAACCGACTACAATTTTAATGAGAAATACAAATGCAGTACTAACATTTCTTTGATAGCTGCTTACATTAATTGAACTAAGATTTTAATTTTACTCAAGTTACATTTATTGTTATTTTTTTATAAACATCAAAGCAACATATTTGTTTGGTTGGATTTGATAGAAATTGGGGATAACATTGGGGACATGGAAGTTCATTTTGAAGACTTTATGATAAGCTTCGTCCATTTCGTGTTGAACAACAATCGATTGGCCCACCATTTGTAATGAAGATTTCCAATAAAGAACGCTTATTGTCAAATTGTTTAAATAGTTTTCAAATACGTAAATTATGTTGCCAATTTTCCTGCTAGAAAACAAAATTAAGTAATATTGGTAGTATAAGGTAGTGAAAATTTCAAATTTATACACTGATTGATTTCTCTATCCAATACGTCTATGTAATTATATATTTGGTTATTTTCATTACAACTAATTCTAAAATCAATGATGTATCCATCCATTCAAGCAATTGAAAATGGCCATTAATTTGTATGATATTCTTTAAATTAATGTTTGCCCACTGTTTGTTGATTGTATTAAACATGTAGAAGATGTTCAGGATACCATTAAGTTGTATCTAATTCCCTTAAAACATACTGTATATTAAAACAGCAAATGTTTATTGTTGTACATAAAAGGAACAACATCCATCTAACATTTGAAGCTTCCAGACCAGATGACCAAGTAATTTTTAGATGTACTGTAAGAAATTTATTTTTGTGCGTTTGACCCATATTAGATTAGATGTAAATTTTATTTAAAAAAAGCAATAAACAATGATACGTTAAATTATCATTAGATTATGATTTAAAAACAAAATCGATGCAAAAGTAGACTGATTTTAGTTTAATAATCGACATTCACAGAAACCACGGTTGCAATAGCCACGTCGACCAAAAGAACAAAAGGGGTTACATGTAGAGTGAAATAAACATCTACGTGAGGGGAAAAGTTGTCTTGGTTGGACAGTGGTCAAGACATTCGGATCAATCGTTACACCCGCTGGATTTGCATTGACGGTGCCAGTAGCTAACAATTGATAATTGAATACAAGAGTTAATACTGTAAATAACAGCACTGTCAATTATTAAGACATTGTACTTACTTCCATGGTTATGTGAATAACCAGTAGTAAACAACACACATAGCAAAACAGCAATACAGGCGATTTTAATAGCAGAAGACATGGTAGAAATGTATTTTTTAAGAGCTGATCAAGTTTAAAATTGTTAAAATGAGTTATAATGCTGGATTGGAAGCAACAGCCAGTTTATATACTTTTTAATGTTGGTGGTGGTAATTTCCTAGATTTATTTATAGTATTTTGCTATGTAATTTAACAATTTATCAAGTCCTATTTTTAAAAATTGTTGTTTATGTTCAATGTCTGGGAAAAAATTTCAAAATAGCACAAAACAGCATTTTTATAATGTACAATGGGGAATTTTATTATTGGAAATGATGCACCAGAATATGCTAGTTACACATTTTTACTCATTGTTGTTTTGCAATTTGATGTCTGAATTGCATTAAATAAAAAGCAACGACGTTGATAACTTTTCAATCATAAAATGAAAAAAAATTATTGATTTTTCTCCGCTTTTGAAATACACGACAAAAAAGGGTTTTCTGTTTAAATGATTTCAATAATTTGAATTTTGAATTTTATTTACTACTTTGGATTAATTAATACTCGTGTGAGTGTAAATTGCAAATTAGGAAATCAACAAGTTACTGTAAATACTATTTTATTAGTCAAAGAAAAATTTTAAATTATGAGTATAAAGCTGATAAATTGCATTAGAAAAAATAAGAATATTTAAATAAAAATGGACAATAATTACTAAACATAATTAAAAGAGCATTGGTGTGAGCAAGATCACCACGCTATCATATACCACGTGGTGTGAGCAAGATCACCACGCTATCATATACCACGTGGTGTGAGCAAGATCACCACGCTATCATATAAACAGCCAAACTTGTATATGCGTTTTTAATTAGTTCACATATAGAAATGTAAGCGTTAAAAATTTTAGAAATAAATTGTTATAAACTTGTTAATCAAATGCAGTGAAAAAATTTTAAAACAAACAATGAATAGCTGAAATTGTGGCACTGAAATCCTCTGTGATTTGGAAATTCTAGTGCACAGCTGACTAATCGATTTGAAAAAGGCTGTAATTTTGCCTGTTTTACTTGATACTAAAACTCAATACAATTGCCAACATAAAAACTGGATCAAGTTTTGTTAAAATTGCTTACAAAAATAACTTCCTAAACCGCTTTATATTAAGCTTCATTGGTACCTTGTACAGTATATCTACAATAAATGACCTAAATACTGGAGCTTACTATTCATTGTAAATACCGGGAATTTCTTTTCTAAAAAAGCTTTTCTAGTATCAATTTAATCCGTTAATTTGTTCATGTACAGTAGTGGCAGCAACCTGCATTTCAGAATACAATTCTTTTATATTTTAAATTACATTTTTTTTGTGCTGTCGGAAATTATTTTTAATTTTAGTTGTTTTAATATTTACGTCTTTCTATCATTGCTGAGACTTTTCAACTTTTCCTTGTATCCAGATGTCTTTTTTAATACTGTGACTCAGGAGTTTAACATTCGATTGCTCATGACTAGAGACCCTAGAGAATTATTCTCTAATTCAAAATAGGCTAACAAACAAAAAAAGCTTGCGATTAACATATTTTTCATTTTTAACGTAAAAATGATGTTTGGATTCCATTACAAATGTACAGTTTTTAATACACACAATGTACCAAGGATTTTAAATATCCAATTGGAATTTCCATTAATCTACAATACAAATGCTCGGTCTGTTAATTAAATCGTGAAACGCGAATCTTAACTGAAAATGAGTATAGTAGTACATTACACGGCACAGCAATTGTATGTATGCAAGGATTGCCATTGTACAGGGGCCATTAAATCTCATTCACTTCTCTAACGTTTTTCCAAAAAATAAAAAACAATTAACAAGAAATCATTGGTTCGCAGGTATTTTCCAAGTACTTGTAGTTCCAAAAACTGTGTGTCCAAAAACATGACCAAAATGGAATATTCAGTATGAGGTGCTGATGAAGCTTTAGGTTGAAATGATGCATTTAATTGCCTCTGACTCCCTGCTACATTCAAATGCGATTTAGATGAATTAGATTAAATGAATTAAAAATTAATAACAAAATGATGTACCTGGTGAATAGCTAACATTTTGCTTTCTTGGAGCTGCAAATATTTGTTTCCGTCTATTTTTAGTTTCACCACTTTTTTCCTTAAACTCCTTTTCCACTAGAGTGACTAGATTGAGTGGTTCTTCTGAAATTGATCCTAAGAATAAGGATTAACAGTAATAAAAAAATCAATACACACAATAACTAAATGATCTTAATGAATTAACTTTAACAAGTACTTTAAATTGAGTTATGCTTTTAGATTGTGCCTTGATACCTTGTACACTTAATCAAGTTTTATTCAAACCAAACGACTATCCTGAATAAAATTTGACAAATTTATCCGGAAGCTCTGAACAAATTTCGACTAACGTTTTTGATTTTTATAAAATCGCCATTTTTGAAAGCTTCTATGCTGAACTTTTAAGGTTGCAAGTTTGCTATTGTAAAAGTATATTCAAATAAATTAGCACTTGAACAAAAATTAGGTCATTGGTTCAAAAATCGCAGATAGTAAGTTGATGTTAAATGAGACTTTTGAAGTTTCTGAGAAAATAATCGTTTTGAAAGGAAGCGTTTTAACACGACCCACTTCTTAGATGTTTTTTTTTTAACTTCAATGATTTTAAAATTGATTAGAAGTCTAAAGCTATTAACTAGTATTTTAGATGTTAAAAATTTTAAAAAGTCTGAAATTAATAGAACCATTAAGCCATAAAATCATCTTCATCATTATTATTAATTTTGTAGGGAGAAATTCCCAACAATTAGAAAAGAATGTTAATTCTATTGAAAAAATATGACTTTTGGTAGTTAAAATAAAACCTGCATGTTTTGATTAATTTCAGCTTTAGTGTAAATTAAGCATCGATGACGATTAAAGTTTTCTCACTAAATAATTCAAGTACAGTATATTATTTTTGTATGAATTATAAATTACATGCAAATCATCCACAAGATCCATAGTGGGAAATGCTTAGATCATATCGAACTGTCGATAGTGGGAAGTGCTTGCTACTGTAGACGTCATAGTGGAAAATCCCTGCTACTGTAGACTTCAGAATGGGAAATGTTTGCTACTGTAAACGTCACGGTGGGAAATACTTGCTACTGTAAACGTCACGGTGGGAAATACTTGCTACTGTAAACGTCACGGTGGGAAATACTTGCTACTGGAGACTTTATAGTGGGAAATGGTGTCCGGATAGAACCTCGTCGATGTATCGTTATCGTATTATATCACGAAGAACTTATCGCGATACGTCTTTTACGTTCAGAAAAATCACCACTAAGACGTGTAATTTCTTTCGTTTTGATTAGGTTAAATTACGTCAGTTTAATTTAATCATTTTTTTAAATTAGGTTAGTTAAAAAAAAGGTAAAGTGTATGATAAAACGTCTTTAGCCGTATTTAGACCCAACATGAGCTCGTCTTAGTGGTGATTTTTCTGAGCGTAAAAGAGTATCGCAATATTTTCTTAGCGATACAATACGATCATCGATACATCGACGAGGTTTTTTTGGCGAGTTTCTATCCGGCAACCGTGGGAAATACGGTACTTGCTACTACTGTATAGATTTTATATTGGGAAATGACTAGATCACGACTTTCATACAGTGATAATCATTATTATTCATTATCAAATATACGGTAGTTACTTGTTGATCTAACTCATGTTGTATTTTATTAAATTCAAAGGTTAAATCACTATGAGTAAAACGGGCACTTCGATAATTTATATCGCGATTGGTTGAAATTATTTTATTTATGAATTTCACGCAGAATTAGGTTACCGGTATAATGTAAGATCACAGCAATTAATTTGAATGTTAAATTAAACGTTTAATTTTATTTTTTAGATACAAACATAATCGGAAATTCATATTCGCTTTAACGTTATACAACACAAATTCATTCCCCAAATCACCACAGTTTAATTCAATAATCCCTGTAAGTCATTTAAATTAAATTATATATTTTTGTCATTATACATAAATTTAATAATAACTAAAAATAGTTAACTGGAATTATTATCTTTTTACATTCTACTTACCACACTCAGAAGGTAGAGTTTCGTCTGTTTACATTTGACGTCATAATGGCCGCTTCGTTACGCAATTACTTGAGGTTGATTCTAATTTCAGTTGTTATGGGGGTGTACTGGGTATGCGATTTAGTCATGGTTACTAAAAGTTTTATAAGGTTTGTTGAAAACAGATTATGGCAGTTGAAATTACGTCAGAAGGATTCTAAGCTGTTATTTGACTGCTATTCATCACGTGATTAGTGCTCTCACTTATCATTAGTGGAGATGTTGTGGCTCATACTATGGGAACGCATCACGACCAAACCATCCACCCACATTGCAAAAACTTTGCAAACCTTATAACATTCTAGAAA
>JAAFCF010005931.1:3182925-3278163 GCA_013389785.1 Helicorthomorpha holstii | reverse complement strand
ACGGAGATACCGGTATGCATTCCACCAATTTCATACAAAGACTAAAGAAGTTCAAGAGCTTGAGATCAACGTTAAGGATAGTTCGGAGAGTAGAGCAATCAGTGGGTGTGTTTTGGACAATCGACTCTACTTATTTTTTCTGAGAAATGATGATAGAATAACCGTTAGTGCTCTCAATTTGAAAAACTTAAAATGGATTTATAGTGGATTCAGAAACCCTATAGGTAACCACACACCTGATCTTATTATTTGGTTTAAAACAAAGACTTATGGAACGAACATCTACTGTTTCAATGGCTTTGATTTGAGAACAAGCAATTACATTAACGTCTTATATGTGTTTAATACAATCAATACACAGTGGACAAATATCGATTTAAGTAATAGCATTATAACTGATGGCAATTTTCATTTGTCAAAATGCTTAATGGATGGCTACTTGATTGATATAGCAATACGTTTTACGGCAAATAGAAAATTTTGTTGCAAGTACCTGGACGTATTGGACTTGGCAACCAATCAGTGTACAAATGTGAAACTTTTAAATGCAAACTTTATTTGGGCAATTGAAACTTCAAATTGTGTAATTGGCGATAAAGTGTATATGTTTCAATATTTTGAGAGCGATTTGTTTATAAGTGTTCTACATTTGGATCCCTCATTGCAAATGCTGTGCCAAGCCACTATTGTTCGACATAGAATGGACGAGGCTCATAAGCTGCCTAAAAAACTGCAAGCTGATCTTCAATGTTATGTTAACAGTTAAAGAATGTACGAAGTATAATTCAAACAATGTATGAGTGAAATGTAATAAAATCTTTTAAATCATTTTAAAGTTTAAAATAAAAATGGTAAAACTATGAAAAATACGAGCAAATATTTAAAAATACAGTAGTACCGGTAACTTTGTACTCATTTTTGAGCTTCACATCTGTACTGTTTATTTTGCTGCCCTTTGATTTTAAACCCTTTGAAAAAAAACCCAACAAGGCCATATTTATTCTATCAGCTGGATATAAAGACAAAACAAGTTATCAAGCCTACAATCAACAGCGAGGAAAACGTAAAGTTTGATCTTATAATGAACGGATGTGTTTTGGAAGATCAACTGTACTTATTTCTTAAGGGAAGTGATGGCTTGTTAACAGTCAGTGCACTTTTTTAGAATTTGCCAAAAAAAAAATACTGAATGTTAAAAGATACAAAAGTCATTTCTTTGTATTAAAATGAGCTGGTTGAGCCCAATTTAATAAAACTAAGTAAACACAATAAAACACATTAGAATGGATTAAAAAGGACCTAAAAGTCTCGTTTACTCGTTCATTTCAAAAATGACGTTAAAGCAACATTCATATCTCTACAATCTACTTCAAGGCAATGACCTACTTACAGTACACATCTACTGTCCTTTGTAATTTGCATGACATATTTTTTTTAAAATAAAGGATGACTGTATTTTAACAAATTTTTAGAAAGATTCAAAAATGTTTTAGCAGTAAATTTATTTACTTTTAAAAACATTTACATAAACATAAAAAAACGCAGGTTTACCTACAAACTTACAGCCCATACTGGTAATTTATTCCATTGGTCATTCTAAAAGGTCTTTGCAAAATAAGCTCACAATTACAGTATTAATAGAAGCTCCTAACTTAAAATAGGTTAAAACATACAGGTTTTATTTGAGTACTCAAAGGTTGCAGATATGAATACGATGGGTAATCCTTCCTATTAGTTGGGAACTTCTCACTACAAAAAGTCATCTTCCAAATGACCCTATATAAAGCCGTTTCTGTTACAGTAGCAGTTTAGTACTGTACTTGTTTTTAGCTCTACAGCAGTGCTAGTCGCTTAGAAAAATTAACTTGCGTAAATTAAAATTTCTAAATAAAATGCTGTGGACTCAATACCTGAAAACAATAAGATGGAACCCATCTACTTTTACATTTGCTAGTGAAACAGTTAATATCGGGAAAAAAATTTATTTATTTGGCATCGAAAGACTGGATTCGTATAAAGTGATAGTTTTGGAAATCGATTCGCTGACTTTAATTTGTCAAGAAATCTGGTCTCACAGCATAGAAGAGTTGACGCATTTTTTGCCTTCAGTTTATAACGATAAACTTTTTATTGTTTTTACATGCTGGAACTCAGGACTATTTTTTTACCAACTGGATACAAAAACTAAAGAAGCTATTCAGCTTAAAATCAACGTCGATTGCTTTCTGGACTATTATTTTATAATAGCCAATGCATGCATTTTGAAGGATCAACTCTACTTATTTCTAAAAAACCGTGGTTTATTAACAGTAAATGTCCTTGATTTTAAGACCTTAAAATGGATTTATACTGGATTCAGAAATTCTACAATTAGCAATCCAACACCTGATGGTTTTTATTGGCAGAAAACAAAGGCTCTTGGAACGAACATCTACTGTTCCCATGGCTGTTTATATGAAATTGGTGTTCGTTATAACTTTAAAAATGTTTTTATGTTTAATACAATCAACAGACAGTGGACCGAAATTGATTTAAGTGAGAGCATTAAAATCGATAGTCAGTTTCATTTGCCTGAATGTATGATGGACGACTACTTAATCATTATAAACAAAAGTTTCAATGAAAAAGGAGAGATATATGGTTCTATGGACGTTTTGGATATCGTAACCAATCAGTGTAAAAATGTAAAACTACCACTAACATCTAAGTTTTCTAAAGATATGAATTGTGTAATAGGAACTAAAATGTATGTATTTGAACATCTGGAGAGCTATTTGCTTATAAGTATTTTACATTTGAGTCCTTCATTGGAAATGATGTGCAAATCGGTTATTGTGCAGCACAGAATGGGCGATGCTCATAAGTAGTGATCCGAAAAATATCACGATACTTTGAGGTATCGATACTTTTCTTTCGATACTACTCAAAAAAGTACTCGATACTTTTGTTTCGATGTTTTACTGGCATCGATACTTTTGCTCTTGATACTTGTCTTCGATACTTTTTAAAAAATGGCGGTATTAAGAGCAGCTTGAGGCTGGGGCTGTGAGATGTGGTTAGTAAAATATTCCTACACAGTCTCGTGGGAACAGATGGGGACATCAATAATCATAATTAACACTTGTTTGACATATTGTAACATTTTACCCATTTAATCCCGGATAGGAATATGGGTAGTTTTAAAAATAAGGTAAAATAAAAATTATTCATTAAATGAATACGAGTAGTTTTAAAAATAAAATAAAAATTGTTCATTTGTAAATACTGTACAGTTAGTTGGTTCTCTCGTTTGTTGTAAGTTTTATCCATTTTTCACACAATTTGAAAAAAAAATAGTACAGTAATTTTAATAGTTTGTGTAGTCGATAACTAAAATATTGATTCAAAGGTAATCTAACCTAATTAAAACGAAAACATTATGAAAACGTCTTAGTGCTAATTTTTCTAAATGTAAAAGACGTATCGCTATATTTTTTTAGTGATACAATGCGATAATCGAAACATAGACAAAGTTATTTTTGAAGAGGTTCTATCCGGACACATTTCAATATACTGTACCATGAAATTATAAAAAAAAAAATTTATAAGCTATGCTAGACCAAAACCAAACAACTAAGTACAAATTAGGTTTTATTTTTAGCGTTTAATATTTTAACATTGTGGTTCCCAACCGTTTATAAGCGGCGGAGCACTTTTCTGAATACAAATATTTTGCGTAGCACCCTCAATTAAAATTTGAACAATTGACATGCCCTCTAGTGGGGAATGTGCCTCACGTTGGGAAACAAGGGTTTAAAGTCAAGTACGGTACTGTATTAAGGTCAGTTAGCAAGAGCTGGTCTGCTTTTTCCTTCTTTATTTCGGTACATGCAAAGAAAACCAACTAACATAATTAGGCACTAAAAGGTCCCAGATGATAGCCCTCTAACATAAATTAGACCACAAGGGCATACATTTAACACTAACACAGAGTGATGATAAAATACAGACATCTATTAGCATGCATTTCACAATTTGTAACAATAAAAGTGTTTTTGTAAAATTATTTCTTAAAATTCTAAACATTGTATAAAAATCTTCACTTGTAAAAAAATAAAAAAAAAATTATAGTTATTTTAGGTATAAGTTTTGGGAGCACTTTCAGAAGGCTATAAAACGTGTAATTTTTCACAATTAGAACTATAGCCATACACTTGTTTTTCTAATGGCGAAAAAGAAATGGGATAAATCGTCATTGGAAGTAATGTCTCGTTTCTTTAATGTCACTTTCGTTTTTATTGTATAAAACCTTGACAAATCAATTAATGTTTATACAAATTAGTTTCATGTCAATAACATTGGTTTCATTAATTATTATTGGTACCGGTATGACTTTCACTTTCAATGTCAATTTGTCACTTTTTCTTGCAAAAAAGTGCCAATAGATGAATCACAAGCAATATGTTTGAAGTTCAGATTTTCCAACATTGGTATTATTTGGAATAAAAGTAATAAACATAAACAATAGTATGTAGTATTAAAGATTACTTTAGACTAGTGAAATTATGTAAATATCGATTGTGTTTGGTACAATTACAGTATAACATTTTCTCTGTGTGAAATCTTGTTTGAAATATAATTACAGTACTTTCGCTAGATAATAGCTATTGGTAATCGCTTTTGTTATAGAAACATTTTTTTAACCATCGTTTATATTTGTTATATTAAAAAAAGTGAGTATCGAATATCCGATATTTCGGGTATCGATACTTTTGACCCGATACTTTTTTGGCATCGATACTTTTGTTCCGATGCCAAATTTGATACTGGTATCGATACTTTTGATTCGATCTCAGATCACTACTCATAAGCTGCCAAAAGGACTTCAAAACGACCTTCAATATCATGTTATTCGCTAAGAAAAATCCGTTTAGCTGTTTTTCTGTATAAAATCATTAAAATAATACTGTACATGCGATTTCTTAGTAATAAAATCTTAGTTGAATAAAAAAAATCTACTTCATACAGGAATGGTATAACTGAAAACTAGTGCAGTAATGTAAATCTTTTGGTTTCTTGAATAATATAGCCATCTTGCAAAATTTTAAGAAAATTGCGAAAAGCTGGCTGAAACCAATTTATCAAAACTAAGTAAACACAATCACGTGTGTCCTCAAATCATTATGCTTACACATTGAATTCGAAAATGACCTTTAAACAGGATTGCTGATTAATGCCTTTACAACCTACATAGTCATAAATCTATTAACACATGGCTAATGTCCTTTTTAATTTACATATCATGTTTAAAAGTTTTGTTTAAAAATATTCTTTAAAGCTAAAGAGTGACTATAAATATACTGTACTAACAAACATGACTACTGGAATTTACATTTCATATTTAAAAGATAATAATCTTTAAAACTAAAAACTGACTGCATTTTAAATAATTTCGAAAACATTTAAAAGATTTCAATTTAAACATTTTTCAGAAGTTTTGGCACTACGTCATCAAGCGATAACCTATGTGAAATTGCAATTAAATAAAAAATAAATGCTATAAATAAAACAACTGTACAGAAAACTACTGTATGTAAACATGCAAATTTCATTTGAATTCTTAAAGGACATAAACTTGCAGAAATCAATCGGGGTTATGATAAGTATACAACAATTTCTACTGTACTTGTAAAATAATAGAAAACATTTCAGCTTCAAAAAGACCATACTGTATATAAGGTAGGGACAAATTTTTTTTATTTGACATACTTTTTTAGTTTTAAAATCATCTTTGTAGCAAAACTAGTTTGAAAAAGAAAATTAGGACAGAGCAAATATGAGGACACGTTGTAAAAATGTTAGGGATCTTTTTACACCAATAAAAAGGAAACTTACATTTTGAACTCCTCCCATCAACTAAGAAAAACTAATCTTACCCCTTCTACTGTATAAGATAGGAAAAATATTGTAAAAGGATTACTTTTTCTGTGTATTGTCTTTGTCCTGTTATTTCTGCAATAGTACAGTATTTCATTTACAAGCTTCACATCACTGCTGTTTATTTGGCTGCTTTTTGATTTTAAAAAGTGAGTTAAAAAATTTGCAGGAAAATGCTGTGGACTCAACACCATAAAAAAATAGAGTGGAAGGGAACTCCACCTTTTGGGATTTTACGTAAAATAGTTACTGTTGGAGAAAAAATGTATTTATTTGGCGCCCACGGAATACGTTCCAAAACAATCATGATTTTGGAAATCCAGTCGACGACATTAAATTATGAACAAATCTGGTCGCAAAGCTTTAATGAATGGATGAATGTCCTTCCTATTGAGTACAACGATAGCATTATTTTGTTTTTTTCATCTTACTATAACGCTTTAAGGCCAAATTTTTTCTACCAAGTTGATACAAAGACTAAAATAGTTCACCAGCTTGAAATCAACATTGAAGATAATTTGGAGATTAAACCAATCAGTGGATGTGTTTTGGACAACGTACTGTACTTGTTTTTTATGCAAGATGATGGTTGCGTGATAATAAGTGCCCTCAATTTGGAAAACTTAAAATGGATTTTTAGTGGATATCGAAGCCAAATAAGTAACAACACACCTGATAAATTTGTTTGGTGTAAAACAAAGGCTTATGGAACGAACATCTACTGTTTCAATGGCATTGATTTTAGATCGAATGTTTACCTTAACGCCTTATACGTGTTTAATACAATCAACAAGCAGTGGACAAATATCGATTTAAGCAATAGCATTATAATCAATGGCAATTTTCATTTGCCAAAATGCTTGATGGATAACTACTTGATTGATATTGAAAGGCGTTTGTCTGAAAATAGAAATCTTTGCGACTACATGGACGTATTAGATTTGACAACCAACCAGTGTACAAACGTGAAACTTTCCAATACACTTTCTGGTTTTAAAAGTCAGTTTTTTAATTGTGTTATTGGCGATAGAGTTTATGTGTTTTATTATTCCAAGAACGATTTGATTATAAGTGTTCTACATTTGAATCCTTCATTGCAAATGTTGTGCAAATCGGCAGTTGTACGACATAGAATGAACGAAGCTCATAAACTGCCTAAAAAATTGCAAACTGATCTTCAATGTTATGTTTTCTGCAATCCATAAAAAGAATTCAAAAAATATATGAGTGATATGCAAAAAAAATCTAAATCATTTTAAAGGTCTAATAAAAAATAATCAAAATAAAAATCGTAACATTGTTTTTTAAATACTGTATATACACGTATTTTTTCATACATTAGTAAAATTGGTTCTAAAAGACGTTAATAAAATAAAAATAAAAACTGTTTCAATTAAAATTTACGGTTGAGTAAAAGAAATTTAAGCGAAATTTGAAGAATCCATCACTAAAGTAGCAACACCTTATGGAACTTCTCGTTGCATTTGATACAATTATTTTAATATATTTAATTTGTCAATCTATTAATTTCATCAGCTGCAGGTAGTTAATTTATCCGAATGTTTGTAATAGTACAAATTGCAAATATTATTCAATAAATATCATTCGATAAATGGTTTTAATACTATTAATTCTAACGTCGTGTCTTAATTTCATTTAATTACATAAAAATGTGACTCAACTAATTAAATTGACATATGGGACGGATACCATCACTTCCTCTCTCGCTGTAGTTAGATTAGGACGTTTAGTACTTTTTTTTTGGCAAATTCTAAAAAAATTAAGACAATACTGAATGTTAAAAGATGCAAAAGTCATTTCTTTGGATTAAAATGACCTGGTTGAGCCCAATTCAATAAAACTAAATAAAATACATTAGAATAGATCAAAAAGGACCTAAAACTCTCTGGTTTACTCGTTCATTTAAAAAATGACCTTAAAGCAGCATTGCTGTCTTGACAATCTACTTAAAGGCAATGACCTACTTACAGTATACATCTACTGTCCTTGGTAATTTGCATGACATATTTTTTTTAAAATAAAGGATGACTGTATTTTAACAAATTTTTAAAATGTTTTAGCAGTAAATTTATTTACCTCTACAAACATTTCCATAGACATAAAAAACGCAGGTTTACCTACAAACTTACAAAGCTACAGTCCATACCGATAATTTATTTTATTGGTCATTCTAAAACAGTGTTTCCCAACCTTGTTTGTGCCCCAGCTAAGCCCTTCTAAGCTGTTGTATGTCTCCCTAATATTATAAGTTGCCATAAACTTTGAAAAAATCTATTTTTAAATTGCCCCTCTGAACAATCAAACTGCCCCCTTGTGGGACGGACGCCCCACGTTGGGAAACACGGTTCTAAAAGGTCTTTGCAAAATAAGCTCACAATTATTAATAGAAGCTCTTAACTTAAAATAGGTCAAAACATGCAGGTTTTATCAAAGGTATCACATGAGTTCTCAAAGGTTGCAGATATGAATACAATTGAAAACCTTTTTTATTAGTTGAGAACTTCTTACTACAAAAAGTCGTCACCGTCCAAATGACCCTATATAAAGCCGCTTCTGTTGGCAATTGAGTACTTTTTCTTAAGCTCCACATCAGTGCTGTCTATTTTGCTGCTAGTCGATTAGAAAAAATTAACGTACGTAAATTAAAAGTTTCATACAAAATGCTGTGGACTCAGTACCTAAAAACAATAGAATGGGACGCATGCACTGTTAATTTTGTTAATGAAATAGTTACCATCGGAAAAAAAATGTATTTATTTGGCATCGAAGGACTGGATTCCCATAAAGTGAGAGTTTTGGAAATCGATTCGCTGACTTTAAATTGTCAAGAAATCTGGTCTCCCAGCATAACAAAGTTAATGAATATTTTGCCTTTTGTTTACAATGATAAACTTTTTATGATTTTTGCATGCTGGGGCTCAAGACTATTTTTCTACCAACTGGATACAAAAACAAAAGAAGCTATTCAGCTTAAAATCAACATTGATGGCATTCTGACCGATTATTTTGTAATGGCCAATGCATGCGTTTTGAAGGATCAACTGTACTTATTTCTTAATGGAAGTGATGGTTTAACAGTCAGTGTACTTGATTTGAAAACCTTAAAATGGGTTTATATTGGATTCAGAAACCCTACAGCTAGCAACTCAACACCTGATGATTTTTATTGGCTGAAAACAAAAGTTCATGGAACGAACATCTACTGTTCGCATGGATGTTTTTATACAATGGGTGTTCGTTTTGATTTTAAAACTGTATATGTGTTTAATACAATCAACAGACAGTGGACAGAAATTGATTCAAGTGAGAGCGTTGAAATCGATAGTCGGTTTCACTTGCCTGAATGTATGATGGACGACTACTTAATCATTATAAACAAAAGTTTCAATGAAAAAGGAGAGATATTTGGTTCTATGGACGTTTTGGATGTCGTAAGCAATCAGTGTAAAAATGTAAAACTACCACTAACATCTAATTTTCCTAATGATATCCATTGTGTAATTGGAACTAAAATGTATGTATTTGAACATCTCGAGAGCAATTTGCTTATAAGTATTTTACATTTGAGTCCTTCATTGGAAATGATGTGCAAATCGGTTATTGTGCAACACAGAATGGACGAGGCTCATATGCTGCCAAAAAGACTTCAAAACCACCTTCAATATTATGTTATTCGATAAGAAAACAAAGCAAAACCCGTTTAGCTGTTTTTTTCTGTATAAAATCATTAAAATGACATGTGATTTATTAGTAATAAAAATTTAGTTGAATAAGAAAGTTTTAATAATAAACTACAGTAATTCAAATTTTTAAATTTTGAAACTTTCATTACCAACCATTCATGATCGATCTTTGATTTCAAATTGTGTAGTAGGCGACCGAGTCTATGTATTTGAGCATTTTAATTGCAATCTGTTTATAAGCATTCTACATTTCAATCCATCGTTGAAATTGATGTGTAAATCAGCTGTTGTGCAACGCTGAGACGTCCTGGAGATCGAAATTCTGCCAGGAAAATTACAAAATGAACTTCAATGTCATGTTGTTTCTCAAATAAGATTTAACCCAAACCGTACGATTACTTGTATTTATTTTCAAACAAGAAATATTTGTTAGTAAAATGTAATAAAATCTTGGTTCATTATTTTTTAAAATTTTATTGAAAAATTATATAAAAAAACAATGGTAAAACTATACAAATTAATAGTGTAGAATTATGGAAGATCAATGTAAGCGTTACATTTTAATTCAACTTTATTGAAAAAGAAATCGTGATTTAGCTAAAAATAATAATAAATCTTAATGCAATGGCAAATATTCTTAAGCTTTTACAGTTTCTGATGCTTTTAATTTGATGCTAATTACTTTTTTAAAGTACACAAGATAAACGCAAAACTGTATTTTTATACAAGATTTGTTTTTTTTACGCAATACGAGATGAAATTTAGCTGTTTCAATAGCAATTTGTCGTATTTTTTTAAAATTTTCTTCTCAAAACTTTGCACTATCTAAAAAATTATTTTTAAATAATTTTGAAAATACAGTACATGTACAGTGTTAATTGCAAAGTTTTAGAAAATATTGTCAGCTCTAAAAGGACCTTATATGTGGGAGGTACAGTGTACAAGTTTTTTTTTGTTTGACATACATTTAGTTTGACATACATAAAGTTTCAAAATTACAATGTACATATCTTCTTAGCAAAACTAGTTTGAAAAAGAAAATTAGGGACAGAGCAAAAATGAGGACACGTTGTAAAAATGTTAGGGTCCTCTTACCACCCACCATAATGAAGGGCACATTTTGAACTCCTCCCATCAACTAGGAAAAAGTAATGTTATCTCTTCCATACTAGAATAGGAGGAATATTGTAAAAAGATTACTTTTTCCATGTGTTGTCTTTCTCCTGGTTTTTCTGCAATAGTATACAGTATTTCATTTACCAGCTTTACACCAGTGCTGTTTATATTAATGCTTTTTGATTTAAAAAAGTGAGGTAAAAAGTTTCCAGAAGAATGCTGTGGACTCAACATTATAAAAAAATAGAGTGGAAGGGTACTCCACCTTTTGTGATTATACATCATACAATTACCATCGGAAAAAAAATTTATTTATTTGGCTTACACTGGAAACGTTCCACTACAGTCAAGATTTTGGAAATGGATTCAACGACATTAATTTGTGAAGAAATCTGGTCTCAGAGCTTTAATGATCCCAGGAATGTCCTTCCTATTGCGTACAACGATAAAATTATTATAGTAGCATATTCAAGAATGCAGAGATATGTATTCTATCAATTTGATACAAAGACTAAACAAGTTCAAGAGCTTGAGATCAACGTTACTGATAGTTCGGAGATTAGACCAATCAGTGGATGTGTTTTGGACAACTGTCTCTACTTATTTTTTCGGAGAAATGACGATAGAATGACAGTTAGTGCTCTCAATTTGAAAAACTTAAAATGGATTTACACTGGATTCAGAAACCCTATAAGTAACAACACACCTGATCATATCATTTGGCTTAAAACAAAGGCTCATGGAACGAACATCTACTGTTTCAATGGCATTGATTTGAGATCAAATGGTTACATTAACGCCTTGTATGTGTTTGATACAATCAACACGCAGTGGACAAATATTGATTTAAATGATACCGGTAAAATTATAACCGATGACAAATTTAATTTGCCAAAATGTTTAATCAATGACCACTTGATTGACATAGAAAGAAGTTTTATTGCAAATGGAACATTTTGTTGCAAGTACCTGGACGTATTGAATTTGGCAACTAATAAGTGTACAAGTGTGAAACTTTTAAAAGCAAATTTTATGTTGGAAAGTCGAACTTTAAATTGTGTTGTTGACGATAGAGTCTATGTATTTGAATATTGCAAGAGCGATTTACAGATAAGTGTATTACATTTGGATCCTTCATTGGAAATGCTGTGCAAATCGGCAGTTGTACGACATAGAATGGACGAGGCTAATAAGCTGCCTAAAAAACTGCAAGCTGATCTTCAATGTCATGTTGTCACTTAAAGAATGTATGAAGCATCTTTGAAACAATGTATGAGTGAAATGTAATAAAATCTTTTAAATCATTTTAAAGTTCTCAATAAAACAATTCAAAATAAAAATGGTAAAACTATAAAAAATACGAGCCAATATTTAAAAATATTAAAATTGGTCCTAAAAGACTGTTTTGTTACCATATCAATTAATTTTATATCATTAAAGTTTCTTTAAAGAAAATTTAAATTTTGAAAATTTAAAATATAATATGGGTTGGGAAATTCTAAACTACAGTATATAGGCAAACTGAATCTTCTGAGATTTACAGTTTCTAAGACACCGTCTCATGATAAAAAACTGGACTTTTTCCAAATTTTATTTTATTTGCTTTTTTAGGTACATGTACAATTTTTTTGCAGATCACTGCAAGAGTAATTTTAATTTTGAACAAGTCAATTTTGAGCCCTTCAACTATCGAATTGAACATCGGGAAACACGTAATCATATCTGACAAAAAGAATCCAAACAAATTTACTGTATAACTTTTCTTTGAATTTGTCAAAATTAAAGTTGAATTTTTTGTAAACATCTCTACCCTCATACCCCCCGTTTAGTACTTTTTCTTTTTTTTTTAAATGTAAGGAGTATATTTTAAATGTTAATAGGGATAAAGGTAATTTGTTTTAATTAAAAGATCAACAAAACAAAAGAAACGCGATCGATTTACAATGGGTAAAAGGTCCTAAAACCCTCCCATTTACACATTCAAATCAAAAGTGACCTTAAAAAAGCAAAACAAACGGCAGTCTTTAAAATTAGCAATGAGCCAATGACCTATTTCCAGTACATGGCTAATCTGCTTTAGAAATAGTTTGCTATATTTAAATGTTTTTTAAAAATTAATCTTTAAAAAAAAGTGCATGTGTATTTAAAAAATTAAATTTTTAAGAAGTTTTGGCTCTACGTCATTCAGGGTTGATACATAGACAATTAAATTGATTAAGAATTAACAAATTTATAAAAAAGGAAAAAAGCAATTGTACATAAAAAGGTTCAGCCCAGAAGTTTATTCATTGTAAGCCAATGAATAAAGAGTTCATCGTTATTAAAAGCTTAAAAAATGGTCAAACCATACTGGTTTGATTTAAACTCTCTAAGGACATGACCTTCTAAGAAGCAATGAGTTTACAGTTAGAAACAGATTAGAGTTGGGCTACTCTTTTGAGTCTTTTTTGCCTTTTTTGAGAGTCGACTCCTTATCTGACGTCAAAAACGTTATTGATAAGTCATGTGACGTCATTAAAAGAGTCAACTCAACCGTTTAGAATAGAGTAGAGTCGACCATCTCTAGAAAAGATTATCATTTTGAACTTCTACCTACAAAAAATTGTCAGCTTCAAAAGGACCATATATAAGGCAGTTTTTTTGTGCATTACTTTGTACTCATTTTCGAGCTTCACATCCGTGCTGTTTTATTCTGCTGCTCTCCGATTTTAAAAAGTTAAAATAACTTTCAGTTACTGAAAGACTGCCAAAAAAGAAAATGTTGTGGACTCAACACCTGAAAGCAATCGATTTGGGCAGTGGCCAACCTTTCTCTATTGTTAAAACAATTGCCAACGGCGAAAAAATTTATTTATTTACTTGTGATCATCGAGTGAGGATTTTGGAGTTGGATTTGCTGACATTAAATTGTCAGAAAATCTGGTCTTACAGCTATACATATTTCAACCATACTTTTCATTTTATTCACAACGATAAAATTAATATTCTTTCTAGTAGCATATTTAACGCAACAAGGTCATATTTATTTTATCAGTTTGATATAAAGACGAAACAAGTTATTCAGCCTAAAATCAACAGCGAGGAAAACGTAAATTCTGCTCATATAATCAACGGATGCGTTTTGGAAGATCAATTGTATTTATTTTTTAAAGGATTTGATAATTTGTTAACAGTAAGTGCCCTCAACTTAAAGACCTTAAAATGGATTTATACTGGATTCAGAAATTCTACAACCAGCAACCCAACACCAGATGATTTTTTTTGGATTAAAACAAAAGCTTATGGAAAAGACATTTACTGTTTCAACGGAAGTTTTGAGAGGCCAAGAAGACATCTTGTTGCCCGTTATATCTTATATGTGTTTAATACAATCAACAGACAGTGGACAAATATTGATTTAAGTAATAGCATTCAAATGGATGGTCATTTTCATTTGCTTAACAGTTTGACGGATGACCACTTGATTGATTTAAGCAGAAGCTATAATGAACATGGCCAACGACATAGTTTCATGGACATATTGGATTTGGCAACCAATCAGTGTAAAATTTTGAAACTTTCATTACCAACCATTCATGATCGATCTTTGATTTCAAATTGTGTAGTAGGCGACCGAGTCTATGTATTTGAGCATTTTAATTGCAATCTGTTTATAAGCATTCTGCATTTGAATCCATCTTTGAAATTGATGTGTAAATCAGCTGTTGTGCAACGCAGAGATGTCCTGGAGATCGAAATTCTGCCAGGAAAATTACAAAATGAACTCCAATGTCATGTTGTTCCGCAAATAAGATTACACTCAAATCGTACGATTACTTGTATTTATCTTCAAACAAGAAATATTTGTTAGTAAAATGTAATAAAATCTTAGTTTATTTTGTTTTTGAATAATTTTTGAATAAAACAATGGTAAAACTATACAAATTAATAGTGTAGAATTATGGAAGATGAATGTAAGCGTTACATTTCAATGCAACTTTAATGAAGAAGAAATCGTGATTTAGCTAAAAATAATAAGCCTATTTGCCATTGCATTAAGATTTATTAAGCTTTTATAGTTTCTGATGTTTTTAATTTGATTAATTACTATGCTAATTATTTTTTTTAAGTACACAAGATAAACGCAAAACTATTTTTATATAAGATTTGTTTTTCTACGCAATATAAATATATAAAAAGTATATAAAAAGAAATTCTTATAATATATAAAAAGAAACACTTTCATTTACTAATTATTAATAGCCATAAATTTACTATCAACTGTAAACTGACTACTGGAAATTGGCTTTGGAATTTGCATAAAATACTCAAAATTTATTTTAAAAAATAATTTTTAAAACTAAAAATTGACTATTTTAAATAATTTCGAAAGTACAGTACAGTATTTAAAATGTTTTCAGAAGTTTTGCCTCTATCTCATCAAAGGTTGACCCATGGGAAATTGACCCGGATGTTTCATTAAAGGATAAAAGATAATTGCTAGATAAGTCTGAGTAAAAAAGTACCATTTAAAGTCTGTGCTTAAAATGCTCATACACTATATATCAAAGCGCCTGCAAGAAACAATGTCAACATGCCAATTTCATTTGGATTCTCAAAATACAGTACTGTACATGAAAAGACTGACCTATAAGGTTTTTTGCGTTTTTAATTGTAAAGTTTTAGAAAAGATTGTCTGCTCCAAAAAGACCATATATGGGGTAGGTACTGTACAATTGTTTGTTTTTTGTTCGACATACTTTTTAAGTTTCAAAATTACCTTTTTAGCAAAACTAGACTGAAAAAGAAAGTTAGGAGCAGAGCAAAAACGAGGACACATTGTAAAAAGGTTAGGGTCACCCACTATAATAAAGGGCACATTTTTAACTCCTCCCATCAACTAGGAAAAAGTAATGTTACCTCTTTAATAAAAGAATAGGAAAAATATTGTAAAAGGATTACTTTTTCCATGTGTTGTCTTTCTCTTGTTATTTCTGCAGTGTTTCATTTACGAGCTTCACACCACTTCTGTTAATTTAAAAAACGTGAGTTAAAAAGTTTGCTGGAAAATGCTGTGGACTCTACACTATAAAAAAATGGAGTGGAAGGGTACTCCACCTTTTGTGATTACACGTCATATAATTACCATCGGAAAAAAAATTTATTTATTTGGCTTACATGGTATACGTTCCATTACAGTCAAGATTTTGGAAATGGATTCAACGACATTAAATTGTGAAGAAATCTGGTCTCAGAGCTTTAATGAATGGGTGAATGTCCTTCCTATTGCGTACAACGATAAAATTATTATAGTAGTATATACAACAATACGGATATATGTATTCTATCAATTTGATACAAAAACTAAACAAATCCAACAGCTTGAGATCAACGTTAAGGATAGTTCGGAGATTAGACCAGTCAGTGGATGTGTTTTGGACAACTGTCTCTACTTATTTTTTCGGAGAAATGATGATAGAATAACAGTTAGTGCTCTCAATTTGAAAAACTTAAAATGGATTTATAGTGGATTCAGAAACCCTATAGGTAACAACACACCTGATCATATTATTTGGCTTAAAACAAAGGCTTATGGAACCAACATCTACTGTTTCAATGGCGTCGATTTGAGATCAAATGTTTACATTAATTCCTTGTATGTGTTTAATACAATCAACACGCAGTGGACAAATATTGATTTAAATAATAGCATTAAAATCGATGGCAATTTTATTTTCCCAAAATGTTTAATGAATGACCACTTGATTGATATAGAAAGACTTTTTATGGCAAATAGTAAACTTTATAGGTACCTGGATGTATTGAATTTGGCAACCAATCAGTGTATAAGTGTGAAACTTTTTAAAGCAGATTTTATTTTGGAAAATAGAGCTTTAAATTGTGTTGTTGACGATAGAGTCTATGTATTTGAATATTCCAAGAACGAATTTCTGATAAGTGTTCTACATTTGGATCCTTCATTGCAAATGCTGTGCCAATCGACTATTTTACGACATCGATTGGAAGACGCTTATAAGCTGCCTAAAAAACTGCAAGCTAATCTTCATTGTTATGCATTGTTTGAATGATGCTTCATACATTTGTTAAATGATAACATGAGTAAAATGTAATAAAAATATTTGAAATCATTTTAAAGTTCTAAATAATAAAATTCAAAATAAAAATGGTAAAACTATGAAAAATACGATCAAATATTAAGTGTAATATGGGAGCCATATTTTGTATACGTCCCAGCATGATCTTTTGTTTAATTTAGTTTTTTACTAATAAAATTTATTTTTCTAAATGTAAAATTAAGTTTCCTAAATGCGAAATTTAGCTTAAATGTACAATATTACGAATAAAAAGGTGTAAAGATGAAAAAACTGGTATGGAGAGTTGAAAACTTCTTAACACGAAACGCTCGGGACCAAAACGTTTCTTCGTTTTAAAAATATTAATGTACTTGCCAAAATTTTATTTGATATAGTACAGAACATCATATTTGATATACTTGTCACATTTCACATTATTAAACTTTAATAAAGTAATTTAATTTTTTTTTCCTGAAAATGCAATAAATTAATTAAAATAAATTATCACGAACCAAATTTACTGAATACATAAGTTATAGTCGGGACTGCAGTATTTTGTGTTAAGGGAATTTTTGTGCTAAGCGATTTTGCGTTTTTACTGTAATTTTTTTGTTTATTATAACATCAGGCACAATTTTCCCTTTAAACTTATTGGGGTTTTTAATTACAAAATATAAAAGAAATTATTAATTACTAAGTTTAACTATGAGTATTTTCTATTTTCTATCTTGAAAATGGCAGAAAAAGTGTATGTTGTTTTGAAATTATTCCTAGTCAATATTAATATTGAAGTTACAAAAAGCAAATAATTGAGGTGAATCACCAAATTTTTTTTATTCACAAGTGTTCCGCAGTTTAGAAACGGTTGGGAACCACTAGTACATTGAAAGGAGCTAAAGTAGTTCAACCCAATTTATAAACACAATAGAACACATTTGAATGGTTTAAAAAAAAACTAAACCTCTCCCATTTTGTTATTCGAATTTAATCTAAAACCTACACATTGACCATTCTTTGGAATTTTTAAACCAGAATGAAAAATATAATCCTTAAAAAATAATTTTCAAAACTAAAGGGTGACTGTATTTTTAAAAACGTTTGATACAATAGTAAAATTGTTTTACAGAAGCTTTTTCATTAAGGAATGACCAATAGGAAATTAGAACATTGAATCATATCCGGGGGAAAAAAAATACAATCCTACAAACGTAGAAAGATACAGCCCACAAGTCATTTCATTGGGTCAATTTGTAAGGTCTGTACCAAATAAGCTCATAATTATTCAGAAAAACGCCCAGCTAATAAATCAAAGCTCTTAAAAGACAAATAGATATTAATAGGATATCTAATTGCTGGGAACTTTTTTCTAGAAACAATTGTCAGCTTCAAAAGGACCCTATATAAGACAGTTTTCATTAATAATCTGGCATTCATGTTTGAGCTTGTTATCACTGCTGTCTATTTTGCTGTTCTTCAATTTTAGTTAAGGAAATGCTGTGGACTCAGCACATGATAAAAATCTGGCGGAACACTTCCAAGTTTACATTTAGTAATGAAGTAGTTACCATCGGAAAAAACATTTATTTATTTGCCGTCGAAGAACTGGATTTCGAATTATTAAGAGTCTTAAAAATGGATTCGCTGTCGTTCAATATTCAGGAAATCTGGTCTCACAGCATGAAAAATGTGACGGATGTTTTTCCTGTAGTTTACAACGACAAAATTATTATTATTTTTGAATGCTGGGATACCTCAACACTGTTATTTTACCAACTGGATACAAAAACAAGAAAAGTCATTGAGCTTGAAATCGACCTCGCTTGCATTTGGCAATATTATTCTACTTTAGTCAATCGATGCGTTTTGGAAGACCAGCTTTACTTGTTTCTAAAGAGCAACAATCAATTAACCGTCAATGTCCTAAATTTGAAGACCTTACAGTGGATTTATGTTGGATTTAGACCTCCTTATGCTAACTCAATACCGGATCATTTTTATTGGCATAAAACAAAAGCTTACGGAACAAACATCTACTGTTTGAATGGAATTACTTTTGAACATTGTAATAGCTATGACAATAACATTCTGTATGTATTTAATACAAAGAAGATGCGGTGGATTTATGTTGATTTAAATGATAACATTGAAATTGATGGTCCTTTTACCTTGCCGGAATGCCTGATGGATAGTCACCTGATCGATATAGAAAGAAATGTTATTGAAAATAAAAATAGATATTGTTACATGGATGTTCTGGATCTGAAAAGCAATCAGTGTACAAATGTGGTACTTTCACCACCAAGTTTTGGTTCTAGAGAGATAAATTGTGTAGTTGGTAACAGCGTCTATGTATTTCAACATTTCAAGAAGTATTTACTTGTAAGTGTTCTTCATTTGGATCCGTAAATTCATTTCAATTAAAGTGATAATCGGTCAAAAAGATTTTTAAATTAATTTTCATAGTTTCTTCTCCCTGAAATCTGAAATTACTTAAAAATATGGAATAACTCTCCACTTGAACTTTAAATTATGACTCAACTTTTAAGTATTGTAAACATTTCAAAAAAAAGAAGAGAGGAAGCTTATTTTGTTGTTTTTGATTAGTTTTAAGGACTGCATTGTTTGTTTTGATCAGATAATGTTGTTGCTCCGCTGTTTTTGCGTAAAAATAATTAAAAAGTTTTATTAGCAGCGTAAAATTTGTTCTAAAAACCCATTTTGTTGCTTGAATAAAATTACTTTAAATAAATCATTGGTTCTGATTTTTTTGTTTGATGAAATTTGAATGTGTACAGCTTAAAACTTGGTAATTATAAAAAATTGACTAATATTTTTGTATCAATTTTTATTTAGCTTTTTTTACTTAATAGTCATTAGAAGTCGCATGAATTTGCAGCATTGGAAACAACAATAGTTTGGAACAGAGCAGTGTTATACCATCTTACCGCCTTAGGCCAATATCTAAGATAATGGCACCTAAATAAAGAAAATCAAGTTTAAACCGGAATAAGTCCAGCTTTTTTTTTTTTTTAACATGCAGGGGATTTATTTGGCCTACATAAGTGTTTCCCAACGTGGGACGTACATCCTACAAGGGATTAATTTGAAAATTGACTTTTTCAAAGTTAATTTTACGGCGATTTGTAAGATGTCATTTTTTAAAAAAAATCAAGTAAAGACAGACTAAAATCATTACAACAAAAAATAGGCTTAAGTTTTAATAAAAAAATTCAAAATATAAATAGCAAAAATGTAAAAATTGTTAGTGTAAAATTATGAAAAACACGTGTAAAAGTTTAAATAAACCTTGTAAAATAAGTTAGGTCCTAAAAGGTTATTTTGTTACCTTAATTTATGCTGTCACGTGGACAATACTGAATACAAGTTTAAAAATCACTTCTTTGAATTAAAACAAGGTTATCAAAACTAAGGACATACAATAGTTACAAAGGTCCTAAAATTTTCCAATTTTCTCATTCCATTTTAAAAGTGACCTTAAAACAGTATTGCTAATTGGGTTCTTCCACAATATACGCAAGTCAAAGATCTACTTTTTTACAGTACATGAATACTATGCTTTGGAATTTACATCTCGGTACCATATTTAAACTTTTTAACTATAAAACTAATTTTCAGACGTTTTGGTCGCCGTCATATTAGAATTAATTAACAAATGAAAAGTAACTACAGTACTGGAGAAGTCTAGACAAAAAAATAAAAAAAAATTTACAAAGTCATAAAAAAGTACAGATATACATAGAAAGATATAGTTCACAAGTCATTCCATTGTAGGTCTTTAAAGTCGGAACATAAAGGGCTAATTCTATAAAGGAAACAATGCAAACATGCCAATTTTATTTGCATTCTCAAGAGACATTAAATTACAGATAGCAATTCGATAAATGATACGTATTGTTTCCAATTGTTGGAACTGTCTTTCTACAAAAAATTATCAGCTCAAAATAGACCATATATAAGACTATTTCTATGAGTAACCTTAAACATTTTTGAGCTTCACTTCAGTGCTGTCCATTTTGTTTTACTTGAATTTAAAAAAGTGAATTAAAAGTCTCAAAAAGATGCTGTGGACTCAACACCATAAAATAATGAAATGGAAAGAAACTCCACCTGTTAAGATTGTACGTGAAATAATTACCATCAGGAAAAAAATGTATTTATTCAGCCTTCACGCTATACTTTCCGGTACCGTCAAGATTTTTGAAATGGATTCGTTGTCATTAAATTGCGAAGAAATCTGGTCTTACAGCCTTAATGAATGGATGGATGTTCATCCTATTGCGTACAACGATCAAATTATTGTAGTTTTTACAACTTACCATAACCCAAAAAATGCATATTTATTTTACCAAGTTGATACAAAAACTAAAAAAGTTCAACAGCTTGAAATCAACGTTGAAAATGTTTTAGAGATTGGTAAACTAATCAGTGGATGTGTTTTGGAAGACCAACTGTACTTATTTCTTATGAGACGTGATTCTGTCACAACAGTAAGTGCTCTCAATTTGAAAAACTTAAAATGGACGTATACTGGATTCAGTAACCCTGAAAGCTACGACACACCTTATGATTTTGTTTGGACTAAAACAAAGGCTCATGGAACAAACATCTACTGTTTCAATGGCTTTGATTTGAGTTATTCTGTTTACCTTAACGCCTTATACATGTTTAATACAGTCAACAGGCAGTGGACAAATATTGATTTAAATAGCACTGTGATTGAGGGTCATTTTTGCTTGTTTGATAGCTTGATGGATGACTACATGATTGATGTAGAAAGAAGTTATTTTGACGATGAAAATAAGTATGGTCTTGTGGACGTAATGAATGTCGCAACTAATCAGTGTAAAACTGTGAAAATTTCACTTCCAGACATTATTTTTAAAGATTTTTCTTTAAATTGTGTAGTTGGCAGTAGAGTGTATGTGTTTCAGAATTTAAATAGCGATTTGCTTGTAAGTGTTTTATATTTGAATCCTTCATTGGAAATGATGTGCAAATCGGTTGTTGTTCGACATAGAATGGATGGGGCTCATAAGCTGCCAAAAAGAATGCAAATTGGACTCCCATGTTATGCTATCCCACTAAAAATATAAATGCTAAAAATCATCAAAATAATACACTATTTTAGTTCATTTTAAAGTTTTAATTAAAAAAATATTCAAAATAATTGCATCTTTATTTGTATTAAAGTGACGGGACTGAATTACATTGATTTCAATGACGATTTGTCTCGTTTCTTAATTATTTTTAAAGTAATGGGACTGTTTCAATAATTAATTTTCTCATTATTTAATTGATAATATAACGAAGTAGAAGTTTTCTTTATAAGCTAACAATGTGCCTTAAAATTCCAATATTTAATGTCAAAATACTGCTCAATATTTAGTTTTATCGACTACATTTAGTAAATCGATTTCGATATACCGGTATTTAAATAGCCAGTCTTAATAACAAGTCGATTCGAAAAATACTATAAAACTTCACTGTATAATATTGAATTGTTCGGTAACCAACGCTATCTGGTGGTAAATAAAAGTTCAATGAATCTTTTTGATTTTAGCAATGAACTTACCGGTACTTTAAAGCTTAAAATTGTTGCTAATAAAAACTGAGTAATTTTCTTAAAAAAAAAAAATAGCCAATACCGGTATTTAAAATTAAAAGTGTTGTTAGCATATCTTTCCTTGTACCGGTATTGTATTTCTTAAAAACCAGTCTACCACTTTGACGTCATCATTGCAACCGATCCAAGGTTAACTGTTAAGCGCTCATTTGTAGCGTCGCATGCGCATAATAATAAATCTCGTAAATTTTAAAAACCTTGATTCGTTTATAATGTTTCTCAGTAATAAAAAAAATGTTTTCCCTCCATAGTTTCTTAACTTCTTAATCAGAATTTAAATAACTTTAAAAAATTGGAAATACCAAATTTAGGAAAAGTGAAACATGATGATTGAAACTTGGTATTTTCCTAAGACAAATTAATCCGATCTACAACTGCTTTGGAGCACAAACTACGCAGCAGTTGAAATCAACGTGAAATCATAATTAGTTAACATTCACAGAGAAAAGCACTTAAGAAATAAGAACAATATTTCCTTAGAAGATTTTACACATCAAAAATTAACCGGTAAGTGTACACAGTTTGTGTGCTTGTTTTTCAAATTATATTCAAATTTCTAAATAATTACCAACATACCTGTAGGTTAGTTAAGTTATTTCTTATTTACAAAGCTGAAAATTTGCTGGTTAAAAAGAAAGGTTGAGACGTATTACTTCAAGATTATTAAACCCAATTTACGGTTACTTAAAGGAAAACATAGTCAATAATAGGTGGCGCTCTTGCCCCATTATTTCTTCTCCAGACAACATGAATCTGTTACTCTTTCACAACTTTGATATTCAATAACTAGATTATAAAATTTTCCAAAAACTTTTGATTCAAACCTAATCTTGTATTATAGTCTAATTAACTAATTAGTAATTTACAAAATATTACAATTATTTTTTTTTGCAACAATTTATAACAAAACGCCATCAGGAGTTTGTTAGACACAAATTCATTGAATAGCCAGTGTTGTGAGCTCACTGAATTAAATTTGATTAAATGTCCGTTTTCTATTTTAAGTGCTTATTAAGTCAGTTACCTTTAACCAATTTCTGAAATTAACATGCTTGATGATAATTACATTTGTGCAAAAATAATTCAATGGCTCATTTTAAAATTGAAATTTACAAAAATTTTAAATAACTGGATGTGGAAATTGATAATCAAAATATTGCTGTATGTTATTTAAATGATGTTGTTTCTAAAAAGTTATTTCCTGTAGGGAAAAATTATTATAACTTTCAAAATGGCCAATCAAATGCAGTTTCACAGTTGTTGCTGTTTTTGTTCACTTTTAATTGCATTCAACTTACTTCAATTTGCAATTGGAGAAAACATCAACAAAACCCAACAAAGCAATTATACCAAGAAATTTGAATTCTGTGCAGCGCCAGCTAATAAGTGGACGAAGGAATACATGTCAATAACAATTGTAAAACAAATTGAAAATGATTCATTAGCATTAAAGAACACAACAATGACCGACTTACTAACAAATGAATGCGGCTTAGGTGAAGCAACAAATCTTCAAAACTCAATTATCACTTTTAGTCATTTTTATAGCAAAATCAGTGAATTTAAAGAAGATTTCTTTTGCTACTTCAAACAGTTGACTTTTTTACATTTGTCTGATAATCAAATCGAAAGTGTGACAAAGATTGGGCTTGGATTGGAAAATGGCTGTGTGGCCAACAGTGCATGTAGTTACAGTCTTGGAGGACTAATAATTAAAAATAATCCCATAAGAATAATCAAAAATAACTCATTTTGTCGGTTGCATAGTTTAAGTTCTCTTATTATGAACAATTGCCAATTGGAGATTATTGAGCCTGATGCTTTTAAATATAACTATAAGCTATTTTGGCTGTATTTAAATGACAATCGACTAAAACAGATATACCCAATTGGACATATACCACGTTTGGAAGCACTTGACATATCAAATAACTTAATAGCGTCGATTACAAATTCTGATTTCAGAAGAATTTTATCAATCACCAAATTTTCAATTGCGAATAACCAAATTAGTTTCATTGAAGACAAAGCATTTGACACTGTTCAAATAATCAACCATTTCAACATGAGCTTTAATCGATTGAAGTCTTTTAACAAGACATGGCAAAACTTAATCACTGATGAATTAGATTTAAGTAACAATCAAATAACAGCTGTTAATCTCAGCCATTTCTCAATCAAAGTTGAATATTTGCTGTTGAATGACAATGAAATTAAGGAAATTTATCCATTGTGTGACAATTGCATTTCAAATTTAATCAACGTCAATGTCAGTCATAACAATTTAACTAATGTCACTGATATTTATTGGCCTGATAGCTTAACATCAATTGATTTGAGCAATAATTTCATTTCCAATTTTACATACAAATATCGAAGTTCAGCACAAAATGCATCTGAAACATTTCAATGGCCTCACATTAATGTGATGAACAATCGCATTCAAGTATTGCCATGGATTGAATATCAAATGGCTAATATTGATTTAGATGGAAATTCATTAAATTGCAACTGTGAAAATTCATGGTTAATTAAAAACAATTATTTAGATAAACCACTTGTTAACTATCCATGTCAATTGAAATCCAGATATAATCCAGGGCAATTGTCACCAATTTTAACAGATGATTTAATGTGTGAATCAAATTACAATAACAGCAACAGATGTCTTGCTGAGCATTCAATTGGCCAAGAAATTCAATCATTTGGTTTTTATTTCAGACCAAATGGCCAGTTATTCAACTGCAAATTTCAATGTCCATTCCCATGTTATTGTTACACAACGGAAGATTTCTCAATTGTTCATTTGTATTGCTCAAAAACTAATGCAACTCAAATACCAAAATATTTTCAAAATGAAAGCTTCCCAAATCCCCAATCGAAAATAACAGTTTGGTTAGATGGCAATTATTTCCCATACATTAATGAGAATTTTTCTAATTATTTCAATGTTAAACAACTTTATCTTAACAACTCAAACATAAATTCCATAAGCGAAATGCCTTTTGATCCAATGACTGAACTTGAAATTCTTGACTTAAGTTTTAATAACTTAATTACTTTGCCTGAAAATGTTTTTGATAAATTATCCAATTTGACTTCTTTAAGACTAAATAATAACAAACTAAATTTCATTCCTGATGGTTTCTTTAATTTACTGTCTTTGCAACTTTTACGGTTAGACAATAACAAATTGTCCACTTTCCCTATATGGAATTTAGCTAAAATTGCTCCATTAAAACAACTAACAATTCATGAAAATCTTTGGAGCTGTGAATGCGATTTCATTACTAAATTCAATGATTATCTAAAAGACAATCAGTCGAGTGTTTCCGATGCAAATGATTTATTTTGTACTGCAAAAAATGGCCAAATGTCTACGTCACCAGTTGCAGAATATATCATTTCCCATTGCGAATGGACATACACCAACTGGATAATCGCTGGAATTTTTAGTGGATTAACTTTGCTGGCAATTGTCCTCGTATTTGTGTTTCGTTTTGAAATTCAAGTGATTTTATATTCAAAACTACAATGGCGCGTGTTTAATCAAATCGGAAGTGACGAAGACGTAAAAGACAAAGTGTTTGACGCTTTCATCGCTTACAACAGTGAAGACGCTGACTTTTTAATTGAAAACATTTTGCCTAAATTAGAAGAAAAAGACAACCCTTATAAACTGTGTTTACACCAGAGGAACTTCCTGCCTGGAGAATACATACAAGACGCCATTTTAGAAGCCATTCGCTTGAGCTCTAGAACAATTGTCCTTTTGACTGAAAATTTCGTTAATAGTGGATGGTGCATGTTTGAGTTCAAAGCGGCTCACATTCAAATGATGGAAGACAAATGTCCACGAGTGCTTCTTATTATCATGGATGACGTCATTAACTCCACCCACATTGACCCTGACTTGAAAATGTACATTAAGACAAACACTTATGTGAAATGGGGAGAAAGATTATTTTGGGAAAAGATTTACTACGCAATGCCTCAGAAGAGAACTCAACCACTTCCGGTTAATGAGGAGCAAAGATTTCAAGTGATGACCAGCAACATGTGATTATGATTTTACTGGACAAACAGCAATTTATTTTAATTCACAGAATGAGATTTCCTGAATAAATGTTGATGTCATATGACCAATAATCAATAACAAAATTGTAATGATAATTATGACAATGTATTGAATCTTTTGCATAAAACCAAATAAAAATGGCACATTTTCTAAAAATTTGACTATTTTTTGTTATTTAGCTAATTAATGTCTTTGGAAAAGCAGACATAATGTAAAATTTATTAAAAATCAGTTAGGATCATTGACTATGACCATTGATTGTTGCCTATACACATTTTCAATAATTAAATGAGTTAAAAGTTAATTAGCTAAATGGCTAATATCATGCATCGAGAGTTAGTTGATCTTATATGTAAGTGATCCTGGGTTTAGTTCTGACTACATTCATCACATGAGATTTATGAGATTGATGTTTCATTCGTCTCTTGTCCAATTCCTTCCATTTTCGAGAGAAATGGAAATGGCTGCAAGTAAAAAATATATGAATTACTCTCAAAAAAATAGCAAAGGGTAATGAATTAACGGGCTTAAACAGTCTACAATAAGAATTAAAAAATGGTAAAGATTTAAAAAATGAGCAACAATACTAAAAAGAAATTCGCCTAGAGTCGACTGAAACAAAATACGCCAAATCAGTCAACTCATCTTGTCAGAGGGAAATGGTTGAAACAATCAACTAAATACATAATAAATAAATAAATAAATACCGTACATAAATAAATAATCTAATATTTGATGCAATTGACAACTTCGATAAAAAAAACTATTTTGTTGAAATTCAAAATCACTAAATGTTACTTGACTTTACAGCAGTTTTTTATCGTTTTTAGCTGATTATAATGTGAATGTGTACTGTTGTTAAAGTTCATTAACAACATTCATAAATGTTTCATTATGTTTCAATAATAATAAAAAAAACAGGTCCCAGTAAGCGCACAACACTGATTATTCAATCTAGTCTAACAAGTTTTGATGTACAGTGAATTCTCGTTAAAACGAAGTCGACGGGACCGAGATTTTTCTTCGTGTTAACGGGGTTTTGTGTTAACGAACACATGCAAAATCTAATATATAATGGCCAAAATGACATTTTTTAGAGTAAATCACATTTAAACTCACTATTTACATCATATTTGAATCATCATTTACATCATAAGTGATACCAAATTTAAATTTCAAAATATTATGCATTTTGTGCATTCATATGCATGTATGCACTTCAGAAAAAACATCGTAATTTGAATTTTTTTTATAAAAACAAACAAAAAATGTATTGAATTTGTATTTGTTTTTATAAAAACATTAAAACTTATCAAAATTTTGATTTTCTATACATTTTCGCCGACGATATATGAAATTTTTCATTTGGAGAAGCAAAATTTGTTCGTGTAAACGGGGTTTTACTTCGTGTTAACAAACAAAAAATGTATGGGAAAGCCTACACTGTAGTTCGGGACCGCAATGTTGCTTCGTGTTAACGAGAAATTTGTGACCTTTGTATTTAGTTAATTAAACTGTACTAAAATATAAGAGTAACAGAGACAAAAAGTTTACCAAAAAAAAGTATGTTATTCAGCGCCAAAGTGCCTGATATTTGTTTTAACTAAACAGTTATAATACATGTTAAAATCAAACTTAAGTAATATACTGCAGATGCCATTGTTGAGTTTATTTTTTTTATTAATGTTCATGATTTTTTTATTAAAACTTGTTAATTTTGTGTTTTTTATTAATTTAGGTTCACAGAAACAGCAATTACTTTGGATGCAAAGCAATCAAAAATATCAAAATCAACTAAAATGTTGATCAATCATTGTTATTTGTATGTACTTTTAATTGGATTTAATTTACTTCAATTTGCCATTGGAAACGCCATCAACAACACCCAACAAATTAATGTCAGGAGCAATTATACCAAAAAATTTGATTCGTGTATAATGCCGTATGATCGGTGGAAAAAACTATATTCAGAAATAACAATCACAAATCAACGTGGAAATAATTCAGTTGCATTAAAAGAAACAACAATGACCGATTTGCTTGAAAATGAATGCGGTGTTAAAGAGGACGAAACATTGAAATACACCATTCTAACTTTTACTGTTTTGCACGCCAATATCAGTGAATTCCAGGAAGATTTCTTTTGCTACTTTTATCGATTAAATAAGTTGGTTTTGTCTCATAATCAACTTGAAGATGTCACTAGCATTGGATTTGGGTTGGACAATAATTGCACGACTAGAAGTCACTGTTCTTATTCTTCCCTTTGGACACTTAGCATCAACGAAAATCCCATAAAAATTATCAGAAATAACTCAATTTGTCAGTTTAAAGAATTGTACTTCCTTTACATTACCAATTGTCAATTGGAGATCATCGAGTCTGGGGCTTTTCAACATAACAATAGACTGTTTCAGCTGCATTTTAATGGCAATCGATTAAAGCAGATATTCCCAATTGGACATATGTCACGTTTGGAAACAGTTGACCTATCAAATAACTTAATAACATCTATTACGAAGTCAGATTTTAAAAACCTCAAACGAATTACAAAATTCTCAATTGCGCACAATCAAATTAGTTTCATTGAAGACAAGGCATTTGATGATTTACAACACATTTTCTTTTTTAACATGAGTTTTAATCAGTTGAAATCGTTGAACAAGACATGGCAACACTTACCTACTGAAGAATTGGATTTAAGTAACAATCAAATAGAAGTTGTTAATCTTAGTAATTTTTCAATCATTGTTGAATATTTGCATTTGAATGACAACAAAATTAGGGAAATTTATCCTTTTTGTGACAATTGCGGTTCAAATTTAATCAAAGTCAATGTCAGTCATAATAGGTTAACTAATATCACTGATATTTATTGGCCTGAAAGTTTAAAATCAATTGATTTGAGCAATAATTTCATTTCAAATTTTACATACAAATATCGTAGTTCAACACAAAATGCATCTGAGGAATTTCAATGGCCTCACATTAACTTGACAAACAATCGCATTCAAGTATTTCCAAGGATTGAATACAAAATGGCTGAAATCAATTTAAATGAAAATCCAATTGTTTGCAATTGTGAAAATTCATGGCTCCTTAACAGCAGATATTTAGCTGAACCACTTGTTAATTATCAGTGTCAATTGAACTTTAAATACAATCCAGGGCAATTGCCACCATTCTTATCTGATGATTTAATGTGTGAATCAAATTACAATAACAGCAACAGATGTCTCGCTGAGCATTCAATTGACAAAGCCAATCAATCATTTGGTTTTTATTTACGACCAGATGGCGAGTTTTTTAACTGCGACTTTGAATGTCCATTCCCATGTTATTGTTACACAACAGGAAATTTCTCAATTGTCCATCTTTATTGCTCAAATTCAAATGCAAATCAAATACCAAAATATAATAATCATGAAAGTTCGGTGATTTTTGTTTGGTTAGATGGGAATAATTTCCCAAATATTGATGGGAATTTCTCAAACTATTTCAACGTTAAATGGCTTTATCTAAACAACTCAAACATAAATTCAATCAGCGAATTGACATTTGACTCAATGTACAAACTGCAAATTCTTGATTTAAGTTTCAATAATCTAGTTTCATTGCCTGAAGGAATCTTTAAGAATTTGACTGAACTGACTCTTTTAAGACTAAATAATAACAAACTAAATTTTATTCCTGATAATTGTTTCAACTCACTGTTTTTGCATTTCTTGTATTTACATGAAAACCAATTGTCAACTTTTCCTTTTTGGAATTTAGTTACAATGACGTCATTAGTTCAACTGACAATCCATGATAATGCGTGGAGTTGTGACTGCAATTTCATTACTAAATTCACTAAACATTTGAAAGACAGTAGACCTGTTGTTTCCGATTCAAATAAAGTATATTGCACTGACCGTAATGGGATAACTGCTACGTCACCAGTTGCAGAATACGTCATTGCCAATTGCAACTGGTCATACGCTAACTGGATAATCGCGGGAATTTTCAGTGCACTAATTCTGCTGGCAATTGTCCTCGTATTTGTGTTTCGTTTTGAAATTCAAGTGATTTTGTATTCAAAACTGAGATTACGCGTGTTAAATCGAACCGGAAGTGATGAAGACGTAAAAGATAAAGTGTTTGATGCTTTCATCGCTTACAACAGTGAAGATTGCGACTTTTTAATTGAAAATATTTTACCTAAATTGGAGCAGATTGAAAACCCTTACAAAGTGTGTTTACACCAGAGGAACTTCCTGCCTGGAGAATACATACAAGATGCTATTTTGGAAGCCGTTCGTTTGAGCTCCAGAACAATTGTCCTTTTAACTGAAAATTTTGTTGATAGTGGATGGTGTATGTTTGAGTTCAAAGCGGCTCACGTTCAAATGATGCAGGACAAATGTTCACGAGTGCTTCTCATCGTCATGGGTGACGTCATTAATTCCCCCAACATTGATTCTGACTTGAAAATGTACATTAAAACAAACACTTATGTGAAATGGGGCGAAAGATTATTTTGGGAAAAGATTTACTATGCAATGCCACAGAAAAGAACTCAACCACTTCCGGTTAATGACGAACAAAGATTTCAAATAATGACTAGCACAATGTAATACTGTATACTTAATTTGTGATTTATGTACCAATTTGCTGTTTTTAAGTGAATATGATAAATTAAAAAAGTTCTTTGTTTCTTAAAAAATAATTAGAGTATCCATGATCCACATTCCAAAATAAAACGTTGCTATTAGTGAACATCATTATTGTTTTTCTCTCAAAAAACAGCATAAATTGATATAAAAAAGATTTCAATAGCTATTATTTATTATAAATTGACTCCAAAAATGGTCTTTGCTATATTTAATGCAATAAAGTGGACTTGAATAAACAAGGAAGTCGTAATTGCTAAACCCGTTATGTTAATAAAACGACAACATAATAAATAAATTATTTAATTTCCTTAAATTAACATTTCTAATTTAAAACTGTACATGAAGATAAACTCTTTTGTCAAATTATTTCGATTCTTTTCAGTTACTTTTCGTTTATTTGCATATAAAATTGCTTTAAATGTTGGTTTTTTTTTTACTTAAGTTACAATTAATATGTTTTTTTTTCCATCGCTTATGTTTATTTTTAAAAAAAACCGTTTGAAAACTTACAATTCTTCAGATGCATTTTTTACTGCTATAATATCTGATTTTTTTCTTTTAAAGATTGTTAACCTACAATGAAATCCTTTTAGTTTGAATAAGACAGATAACATTTGATAAACCATCAAAATGTAAACAACTTTCTCTGGTTAACTGATAGTTACTACAGTTAAGTACAAGTTAATTATCAGTATTTATCAGTTACTACAGTATAGTACCTTATCTTATATTGGCTGCCATTGTTTGATGTAATCAGCAATATATCAGCGATATATCAACCGGTATAGGAAATCCCATCTTTACAAAGTTTCTGTTAATGTCATTGTAATATTAATTGATGAACTTTTATTTTTGTATTTCAGTTGCGCAACTACTTGCTGTTTATTGCTTTCCTAAAGGATTTAAAAAAAACTAATTTACATATAAATTTTTTAACTGGTTATCTTATTATACAGTATAAAAAAATATCCGCTTTTGTTAAAGGAAGTTGTTAATTGCAAAGATTTTCCTGCATTTCTTAAAACATTATCAATGCAAATACATCAAGGCTAACTGCTAATAACTCAATGATGTCTGCTGCACATGCGCATACTGTATAATAACAACAACAATCTCATTATAGTCGTGACATGGCATCTTCCTATCCTTTTGAATCTTTTTTTAACTCATATGAAACGAAAACTAAGCCTTCAGCAAAATAGAAAAACCCAAAATAAACTAACGAAGACTCAAAAGTGGCATTTCTTGCCATTGATTACCACAAGTGCAACTGCTTCTGATCATCAAGCAACAATAAAAACTAAAATCACTTTATTTAGTGGAAAAAAGGCATTCAAAAAATTTAATAATCAAATCAAGTACTGTATCTATTATTTTACAAGGTTAAACAACGGTATTTGAAACTGTTCAATTCTTGAAAAGGATAAAGAAAATAGTTTACTTAGAAGATAATAAACTGCAAGATTTAATATTCACCGGTAAGTGTATAGTTTCAGTATGGGCTTCATTTGATATGATTGTTATTAGTTTACTAACATAAATTAACCCAATAAATTATTCAATCAAACTCAATTAGACCAAAATAAATTTCCGAACAACAATTCAAAGATCAAGTTCTATAGTGGATTAAATTCAACAATAATGTTCAGTATTTAAAAATGATGAAAGCTAAATCATTTCCTCATTTGAAATAAACACAAAGTAATAAAATACATGCAAACACTTAAAAGTTTTAAACTTGATCCACTGTTGCACTAAAAAATGGGAATTAAAACTAAAGGATCTTTACAAATGAACTAAGACGTTAAGGACCTTTATAGCAATGACAAACTTTTTGTTTATAATATTTAACTTGTCATTAAATGGTCTGATATGTATATATTTTTTTTTATCTAGATCATCCACAATTATGACGACCAAAGTACTTATCGGTTATTACCATTTATGTGCAGTTCTAATTTGCATTCAATTTGCCATCGGAAATAACGACAACAATCAAACACAACTCAATAAAAAATATGTGAAAATGTTTTCTCACTGTATAACTAAGATTTGGCTACGGCCACTTGATGAGTGGTCAGCGCCACCTCAACCATATCAAAGTATAACTATTGAACATCAAATTGGAAACGACTCTTCTGCACTAAGACAAATAACAATGGCCGAGTTTCTCAGGAACGAATGCACCGATTATGATGAAACCATAAATTTGCAACAGACAAATAGCCATTTTCAGTTGTCGCATAGCAACATCAGTGAATTTAAAAACGATTTCTTCTGCTACTTCAATCAATTAAAATCACTGTATTTGTCAAATAATCAAATTGAAGATGTAGTTAAGATTGGACTTGGATTGGAAAATGGATGTGTGGCCAATGAGACTTGCAATTATGCCCTTGAAGAACTCAATCTAATTAATAATCCAATTAAGAAAATTACAAATGACTCATTATGTCTGTTGCATAACTTGACAAAACTTTCAATTGTCGATTGTCCATTGGAGCTAATTGAGTCTGCAGCTTTTCAGCACAATTATAATTTAAACAACCTCCGATTATACGGCAATAGACTAAAGCAAATTCCAGCAATTGGACATTTAACTGCTCTGGAGTTTCTTTATCTTTCAAATAACTTAATAGAGTCCATAAGAAACTCTGATTTTAATTTCAACAACGGTTCATCAACACGAAACATTTACCTTAACGGCAATCAAATTAGTTTAATTGATGACAATGCGTTTGACCAATTGCCACTGATCAACCATTTTGATATTAGTAATAATCAATTGAAATTACTAAATAAGACATGGGCAAAATTGCATGCTAAAGAGTTGCATTTGAACAACAATCAATTAACAGCTGTAAATCTCAGTTACATTTCCCCAAAAGTGGAAAATTTGTACTTGTATGACAATCAAATTAGAGACATTTACCCTTTGTGTCCTACTTGCGACTTACAGCTGCAATTCATTGGTCTCAATCGAAACCAATTGACAAATATTACCGCTATCTATTGGCCTGACACTTTGCAAATGATTGAGCTAAGCAGCAACTACATTTCCGATTTTCATTACAACTACAAAATTACAGAAGGCAAATCAGAAAAAGCTATTTCATTTCCTGAAATTAATCTGACAAATAATCGCATTAAGGTTTTCCCATTACGCCAATTGCAACCAACTAAAGTCAATTTGAATAAAAATCCGCTGATTTGTAGCTGTGAAAATGCGTGGTTGGTTAAAACCACTTGTTTAGCCGGCCAACTAACTAGCAAACAATGTCAAGGAAGCTACAGATATAATCCAGTGCAATTTACAATGTTATCTGAACATTTAATGTGCGAATCAAATTACAATGATAGCAATCGATGTCTTGCAGCCGGAAGACTGATCGATTTAATCTCAATAATATACCAACATTTAACTAAATTAGATTGGCAAAAAGCCACGTCTTATTCGTGTGAATTTGAATGTCCATTTCCATGTTATTGTTATACAACTTATAACTTTTCGATTGTCCATCTTTACTGTTCCAATTCAAATGCAACTCAAATACCCACATTTTTTCAAAGTGAAAATTTCCCAAATACTCAATCTAAAATCACTGTATGGTTAGATGGGAATAGTTTCCCACACATTGATGGGAATTTCTCTGACTATTTCAATGTTTCCGTTCTGTATCTTAACCAATCAAACATCAACTCAATTAGTGAATTGGCCTTTGACGTAATGACTAAGCTTGAAATTCTTGATTTAAGTTTTAATAACTTGATTTCAATGCCTGAAGGAATCTTTAAAAACACGACTAAATTGACTCTTTTAAAATTAAATAATAACAAGATAAATTCTCTACCTGATGATTTATTTAAAGAAACATTGTTTTTGCAATTTCTGTATTTACATAGCAACCAATTGTCTACTTTTCCTTTGTGGAATTTAGCTAATCTGACGTCATTAGTTCAATTAACAATTCACGATAATGATTGGAGTTGTGAATGCGATTTTATTACGAAATTCAATTACTACATGAATGACCATTTATCAGCTATTTTGGTTGCCAATGACGTATTTTGCACTGACAACAACGGCCTAAATGCTACATCCCCAATTATTGATTACGTCATTACCCATTGTAATTTGTCATACACCAACTGGATTATTTCTGGTATTTTCAGTGGGTTAATTTTGCTGGCAATTGTTCTTGTATTTGTGTTTCGTTTTGAAATTCAAGTGATTTTGTATTCAAAACTGAAATTGCGCGTGTTAAATCGAACTGGAAGTGACGAAAATGTTACAGACAAAGTGTTTGACGCTTTTATCGCCTATAATAGTGACGATTGTAACTTTTTAATTGAAGAAATTTTACCTAAATTGGAGCAGATTGAAAACCCTTACAAAGTGTGTTTACACCAGAGGAACTTTTTGCCTGGTGAATACATACAAGACGCCATTTTAGAAGCCATTCGCTTAAGCTCCAGGACAATTGTCCTTTTGACTGAGAACTTTGTTAATAGTGGATGGTGCATGTTTGAGTTCAAAGCAGCTCACATTCAAATGATGGAGGACAAATATCCACGAGTGCTTCTCATCGTCATGGATGACGTCATTAACTCCACTCACATTGATCCTGACTTGAAAATGTACATTAAGACAAACACTTATGTGAAATGGGGAGAACGATTATTTTGGGAAAAGATTTACTACGCAATGCCTCAGCAGAGAACTCAACCACTTCCGGTTAACAAAAACCATAGATTTCAAGTTATGACTAGTGTCATGTAATGCCAAATAAATTTGAATAATTGACATGTATATTGTGTCTACATAAAATCATCAAAACTATAAAAAGGTTTCATTATTAATAAAATTCTTGTTAACTTTTGAAGTTTTATTTAATAAATTAATGGTAAAACTAAAATTAGCAGCGTAAATCTATAAAAAAAATGTGTAAAATTTGTTCTAAAAACCCATTTTTTTACCTGAATAAAATTACTTTCATCAAACAAAAATCCCAAAAGTCAGACATGTACTAAGTTAGTTGGCAGTACAAATCAAGAAAATGCTAATCTTTATTTTGTTTAGGTTATTGAACAAATTTCTAAAGAAACAAGACTAAATCTTATCAGTTTGAACAGCAATTTGTCTTCTTAAGAGCCTTTAACAAAAATTTCCAACATATACCACCAATGGTCTCAGTTTGTTGTAAATTTTCAACAAATGTCGTTAAATTTTTTTATTTAATTTAAGAGAAATAAATTAATTGTTTTGAGTACATTTAGTTAATTAGCATTAATTAACGGATTAAAGATAATTGAAGGAAAAGTTTAGATAAGCGTTTTCTATGCATAAACTTTAAAGACTTACAATGGAATTACCTAGGGCCTGAAGCTATGCACGTACATGCTTTTTTTTTAGATTTTCTTAATTATTAGCAGAACCGACTAACTTAAAACTAACTTTTAACTTTTCTAGGTTGTACCCTTTCAGAAAGCAATCAGATTAACGGTAATCTTTTCTACTTGTTGGGAACTTCTCCCTACAAAAAAATCGTTGACCCCAAAAGGACCATATATAAGGCTCTTTTGTTAGTAACTTTGTACTCAATTTGAAGCTTCATACCAGTGCTGTTTATTTTGCTGCTCTCCAATTTTTAAAATTAAAAGTAATTTTTCGACTTACACAAGTGAAAAAAAAATGTTGTGGACTCACCACCTGAAAACAATAGAGTGGGACCGAGCCTCTTATTTACTTATAAAGAAAGCAGTTGCCATCGGGAAAAAAATTTATTTGTTTGGCTGTGATGATCGGAATTCCTTCACATTAAGGATTTTATTAATAGATCCCTTGAAATTAGATAGTAAAGAAATCTGGTCTCAAAGTTTCCAGCATTGGATGGAAATTCTTCCAATTGAGTACAATGATAAAATTATCATTCTTATTGGCAGGATCTATTGGCCGTTTTTATTTTACCAACTGGATACAAAAACGAAACAAGTCATTCAGCTTGAAATAAACCCTAATTACACTGTGGAGTTTAATATGATAACCGCTGGATGCGTTTTGGAGGATAAACTTTACGTATTTTTAAAAGAACGTTGTGATGTGTTAACAGTTAGCGCTCTTGATTTGAAGACTTTAAATTGGATTTATACTGGATTCAGACATTCTACAACCAGCAGAGCAACTAATGAGTTTGTTTGGATGAAAACAAAGGCTCATGGAACAGACATCTACTGCTTCAACGGATATTATTACCCAAAGAAAGTTTATTGTATGTTGAATGAACTACATGTATTTGACATCATTAGCAGGCTGTGGACAATCATTGATTTAAGCAATAGCATTGAAATTGATGGATATTTTCAGTTGTCTGATTGTTTGATGGATAGCCACATGATTGAATTTAGAAGAGATTATAATGATTGTACAAAAGGTGATAGCTACTTGGACGTTTTGGATGTGACAACCAATCAGTGTAAAAATGTGAAACTTTCACTGCCAAAGATTATTGAACCAACTACGTCTTTAAATTGTATTGTTGGCGACAGCATTTATGCATTTCATCATTCCAAAAACAGTTTGCTTATAAACGTTCTACATTTGAATCCATCGTTGCAATTGAGATGTACATCAGTTATTGTGAAACAACAAATAGCCATGGACATTGATAAACTGCCAAAAGTAATACAAGATGCACTTCAAAGTCATATTATCCCGCAAACGAGAAAACACTCAAACGGTTCTGTTACTTCTTTTAACCTTAAAATTGTCAAAAAATAAATGTTATTGATTAGAAAAATTTAATAAAATGTTGGTTCGTTTTTTAAAGTTTAAAAATTTATTTGAAATAGAAATGGTGAAACTGAGATAATTACTAGTGTAAAATTATTAAAAACTTTAATGTTGCTAGTATAAACGCTAGACTTTAGTTCAAATCGAAATTTATTGAAGAAAAAACACGGATCGTCATATACACGTCGTATAAAATTTTTACAATTTTTAAAATTTTAATAAATAATTCTATAAAAACACTTCTATTGTTACAAATTGTGAAATGCATGCTAATAGATGTCTGTATTTTATCATCACTCTGTGTTAGTGCTAAATGTATTTCCTTTACGTCTAATTTATGTTACAGTAGTTAGAGGGCTGTCATTTGGGACCTTTTGTTGCATATGTCAGTTGGTTTTCTTTGCATGTACCGAAATGTAAGAATGTAAGAAAAAAAAAAGCAGAATAGCTCTTGCTAACTGACCTTAATACTGTACTTGACTTTAACCCCCTGTTTCTCAACATGAAGTACATGCCCCATCAGGTGACATTTCAATGGTTAAAATTTTAATTGAGAGTGCTCTGCAAAATTTTTGAATTCAAAAAAGTTCTTCGCAGTTTAAAAAAGGTTGGGAACCAGTGTACTAGCCTATAACTTAGACGGAAAATATTGTTAAATACAGTATTGTGCTAGATTTGGATGTTGAACTACTTTACTGTAAAAGGAAATACAGTAAAAGAAGAGACAATAGAATAAGATAAAATTAGAAAAGATCATTTAGAAAAACACACATGTAGTTACAAAGCTCCAGGCTACATGTCATTCAATTGTAGGTCTTTAAAGTCAGTACATAAAAAGCTCATGATAATTAATATAAGCTCCTAGCTTAAAAAAGGGGTCAAAACATGTGAGTCTTAATTTAACTCTTTAAAAGTCATTAATTTTAAAAAGCAATGTTAATCTTTTCGACTTGTTGGGAACTTCGATCTACAAAAAAATCGTCTGCTCCAAAAGGACCATATATAAAACCTGTTTTGTTAGTAACTTTTCACTTATTTTCGAGCATCACATCAGTGCTGTTTATTCTGCTGCTCTCCAATTTTTAAAAAAATTGTTTGTCAAGTAATTTTCTGAGTTAAAAGTGCCAAGAAAAATGTTGTGGACACAACACCTGAAAACAATAGAGTGGGACAGAGCATCTTATTTATATATGCAGAAAACACTAACCATCGGAGAAAAAATGTATTTGTTTGGCTGTGGTGGTCAAGACAGCTCCACATTAAGGATTTTGGAAATAAATTCGTTGACATTAAATAGTGAAGAAATCTGGTCTCAGAGTTTCAAGCATTGGATAGAAATTCTTCCAATTGAGTACAATGATAAAATTATTATGCTTATTAGTAGCGTCTCTAGCATAAGACAGTTTTTATTTTACCAATTGGATACAAAGACGAAACAAATTATTCAGCTTGAAATCAACACAGATGACATATTGAAGTTTAATATGATAATCGCTGGATGCGTTTTGAACAATCAACTTTACTTGTTTTTAAACAAAAATTTTGATTTGATAACAGTTAGCGCTCTCGATTTGAAGACCTTGAAATGGATTTATACTGGATTCAAAAACTCTACAAACAGTCCAATGTCTGAAGTGTTTATTTGGAGGAAAACAAAGGCTCATGGAACAGACATCTACTGTTTCAACGGATATTATTGGCCAATAAAATTTAATGGTATTCTGAAAGAACTACGTGTATTTAACACCATCAGCAGGCTGTGGACAAATGTTGATTTAAGTAATAGCATTGAAATTGATGGATATTTTCAGTTGTCTGATGGTTTGATGGATAGATACATGATTGACTTTAGAAGAGGCTATAATGAATGTACACAAGGATATACCGATAGTTACATGGACGTTTTAGATATGACAACCAATCGGTGTAAAAATGTGAAACTTTTATTGCCAGTTGCTATTGATCCAATTTTGTCTTTAAATTGTATTGTTGGCAGTCGAATTTATGTATTTAGTCATTTAAAACGCAATTTGCTTGTAAGCGTTCTACATTTGGATCCATCGTTGCAATTGAGGTGTAAAAATGAGGTTGTGAAATACCAAATGGTCCTGGGAATTGATATACTGCCAAAAATAATACAAAATGAAATTCAATCTCATGTTATTCCGCAAGAGAGACGAAACTCAAACGGTTCTGTTACTTCTTTTAACCTTAAAATTGTCAAAAAATTAAATACTATCGATTAAAAAACTAATATTTTTCTAAAGTTTAAACAAATTTATTTGAAATAGAAATGATAAAACTGAGATAGTGTAGTGTATTAAAAACTTTTTTGTTACTGGCATAAACGCTACATTTTAATTTAAATAATCCAAATTTAGGTTAAAGAAAGGCACATACTGTAGTCACAGATACTGTACCAACTTTGATGGATTTCGATTTTGAAATTACAGTATAACATTGTTGTTTACTTGAGAACAAATTTTATCAACTCAAATGACTTTCTTGTAATGTAGAAAAATGATATTGTATAAGCAAATGAGATTAAATATTATGTGATTCAACAGCAATTTGTCTTGTTTATTTACATTTTTAATTTGAAATCTTACACTATCAAAGGCCAAAAAAAATGTATTAATTTTAATGGTCAACAACTTAATTATCGAATTGTTTAAAAGAGCAACTGCTACGATTTCAGATTCTAACATTACAAAAATAAAAAAAAAATTTAATGGAAATTTCAAGTAATAATTAATATTTACAATTTTTTTCATTTCTGTTCTTTTTTGTCGACACCAATCTTATGATGTGAACAGGAAGCTCATTCTTGTTTTAAATGTAACGTGAAACTTTGATGACGTTTTTAATAGCAAATATTTTAATTAATTATGAATATCTTTTCGTATGCACTGCAACGAATTCTCTCAACTTGATTCTATATCAAATAAAAAAATAAATGCAATAATTAACATCGGTAATCACTTGTTTCAGTCGTCCATCTATAATCATTAATCCAGCAACACATACTGTAGTCATTTAAAAACGATGAAAATACAATCTAAAGTAACATTTTATCAATACAGTACTCAGGTAAATGAATAATTAAACGAAATACAGTATTTAACATTTTAAAATCGTAAAACGTCATCAAATAATAACAAAACATACCTCTTGATAATAGGGTATCACATATACCCTCAATACTTACTGTAGAAGGTTTAAAGATAATTGCTAGAAAATATCAGATAAAAAAAAACTGTACAAAGACACGAAAAAACACAGATGTGCAGTACTGTACATACAAATGATTCAGGCCACAGGTCAATTTATTGTATGTCAAAAGCTATTACAGTAATAGAAACGCATAGCTGAGACAAGTCCAAACATGCAGGTTTTATCTTAAAGCTCGTGACTGTACTGATACTGTACCAATAGGATTAGTAATCATGATGGTTTCTAATTGTTGAGAACTTTAACATTTCAAAAATTGTCAGCTCTAAAACAACCATACAGTAAATACAAAGCTCTTTCTGTTTGTAACTTAGTATTCACTTGAAGTTTCACTTTGTTTTGTTGATCTTAGAGTTAAAAGTGCTAAAAAAAATGCTGTGGACTCAACATGTTAAAAGAGTTGGGTGGGACAGTGATTCACCTAGATTCTTCATTAAAACAATTGCCATCAAAGACAAAATCTATTTATTTGGCTGTGATTATCAGGATTCCTTCACAGTGCAAATTTTAGAAATGGACTCGATGACATTAGACTGCCAAGAAATCTGGTTTCATCGCTCTAATTTTCTTGATGATATTCTTCCAATCATGTTCAACGACAAAATTATCATGGTTTTTTCCAGCAAAAACAAGCTATCTTCATTCTATCTACTGGACACAAAGAAAAAGCAAGTTATTCAGCTTGCCATCAACGTCGAGAATGAAAATTTGGAGTTTAATGTTCTTATTGCTGGTTGTGTTGTAAAAGACCAACTGTACTTATTTCTTAATGGGCATAATAATTTGTTAACTGTCAGTGCTCTTGATCTGGAAACGTTAAAATGGATTTATATTGGATTCAGAAACTCAGAAAACCGCGACACACCTGATGATTTTACTTGGAATCAAACGAAAGCTTATGGAACATACATCTACTGTTTCAACGGAAGTTTTGGGGGAACTAGATATAATAATGACATGAACTTCCTGTTTGTGTTTAATACAGTGAGCAAGCAGTGGATATATATTCCTTTAGATAATATCATTAAAATCGATGGCTATTTTCATTTGCCTGAATGTTTGATGGATGTCCACATGGTTGATTTAGAAAGAAGTTTGATTGAAAACAGCAATAGTTATGGCTACATGGACGTGTTAAATATGGCAACTAATCAGTGTGCAAATGTAAAACTCCCTCTCTCAAACTTTATATATTCGTCTTTGTTTTTAAATTGTATAGTTGGCGATAAAATTTATGTAATTCATCACTTAAATTTCGATTTGGTTATAAGTGTTCTGCATTTGCATCCATCGTTGGGATTGGAGTGCAAATCAACAATTGTGGAGCAGAGAATAGAAATCGATGTGTTACCAAAAAGACTACAAGATGAAATCCAATGTCATGTAATTCCTTGAATAAGAATAAACCCAAATTGTTCTTTTACCTTTTTTTACGTTAAAATTATTAAAATAATAAATGTGTTTTAATAAAAGTTGTAAATAAAAATTTGATTACATTTTTAAATTTTTTTACTAATGAAATGTAAACGATAAAACTGCGAAAATTAGTGTAAATATATGAAAATATTTAATTGGACTAGTATAAACACTAAATGCTAATTTAGATACCAGCAATTTAAACACGTTTTTTTAAATTATTTTAGAGTTAAAAATAATAAGTTTTAATAATAACAATTGTAATTTTTTTAAGCTGTTGCCGTTTTTAATATTATATTTTAAATTACTATGCTTGTTAATTTCTTATAATTTTATATTTGTGACCTGTAGTCTAGACCAATGTTTCCCAATCTTTTTTTAGTTATGTCCCACTTTGGGCTTTCTAAAATTTTGTATTTTCCCCATATTACAAATAGCCATAAAGTTACCTTAAAATTTTTTAAAAATTCCATTTTCAAATTACTCACTTGAACAATCGAAATGTCCCCTGGTAGGGCATGTGCCCCACGTTGGGAAACAAAGGTCTAGATCATAAGTCATTTTATTGTAGGTTTTAAAGTTTGTACATAGAGTTAATGAGTATTAATAGAAGCGTCTAGCTTTAAACAAATGGGGTCAAAACATGAGAGTTTAAAGGTCACTAATCTTTTCTTTTTGTTGGAAACCTCTCTCTACAAAAAAAAATCGTCAGCCCCTAAAGGACCATACATTACGCCCTTTTTGTGACTTTGTACTCATTTTCGAGCTTCACACCAGTGCTGTTTAACTTTTTAAAACTGAAGAGCAGCAGAATAAAATACTGTACTGTAATTGTACAAGTTAAAAGTGCCAAGAAAAATGTTGTGGACCCACCACTTGAAAACAATTGAGTGGGACCGAGCCTCTCATTTACCGGTACTTATAAAGAAAACAGTTGCCATCGGAGAAAAAATTTATTTATTTGGCTGTGATGGTCGGGATTCCTACGGATTAAAGATTTTGGAAATGGATTCGTTGACATTAGATAGTGAAGAAATCTGGTCTCAAAGTTTCAAGGATTGTATTTTCTGTAAATTTTTTCCGTCCAACGACAAAATTATTATGCTTATTGGTACAGAACAGTTTTTATTGTACCAACTGGATACAACGACGAAACAAGTGATTCAGCTTAAAATCAAACCTGATTACACATTGGAGTTGTATATGATAATCGCTGGATGCGTTTTGGACAATCAACTTTACTTATTTATAAAGAGACGTTATAATATGTTAACAGTTAGCGCTCTCGATTTGAACACCTTAAATTGGATTTATACTGATTTTAGAAACCCTACAAGCAATCAAACAACACCTGATGATTTTATTTGGAAGAAAACAAAGGCTCATGGAACAGACATCTGCTGTTTCAACGGAAATTATTGGCTAAGGAGAGTGCATAACGATAGTCTGAACAAACTATATATATTTAATACAATTAGCAGGCTGTGGACAAATATTGATTTAAGTAACAGCATTGGAATCTTTGAATGTTCTCAGTTGTCTGATTGTTTGACGGATAGCCACATAATTGAATTTAGAGAAGGTTATAGCGAATGTAATGAAAGATGTACTTACATGGATGTATTGGATTTGGCAACTAATCAGTGTAAAAATGTGAAACTTTCACTGCCAATTGTTATGCATCCATCATTGACTTTAAATTGTATAGTTGGCGACCGAGTTTATGTATTTCTTCATTTGAATCGCAATTTGTTTATAAGCGTTCTACATTTGAATCCATCGTTGCAATTGAGGTGTAAATCAGCTGTTTTGAAACACCAAATGGTCCTGGACATTGGTAAACTACCGAAAAAAATACAAGATGAACTTCAATGCCATGTTAACCCGCAAATAAGAAAAATCTCAAACGGTTCTATTGCTGTTGTAACCTTAAAATCGTTAAATCAATAAATGCGATTTATTAGTAAAAAATGTAATAAAAAGTTTTTCAAGTTTTATTAAAAAAAAAACTATTTGAAATAAAAATGGTAAAATTAAGATAATTAAAACATAGGGTGAAATTATTAAAAACTTGCTGATTACTGGTACGCTAGACTTTAGTTCAAATAATCTAAATTTAGTGAAGAAAAAACACAGATCGTTATAGATACCAACTAATTTACAGATTAGATTGTGATTGATTTGGTTTTCGAAATTGGAACACTGTTGTTTAAATGATACCAAATCTGGTCAGCTCAAAAAGTTATTTTGTTTCGTTGCTTCACATTTTTAATCTGAAATCATGCACTTTTTATCAAAAAGTAAAAATAAATAATTTATTTACATTAAAGTTAAAAAAAATTAATTATTCAAATGGTTCCGAACAGCAACTACTACTACTTTTATTTTCAACAAATACTATTTGTTTCTAATTACTATGCTGGTTAATTTCTTATAATCTTATTCACACAATTTAAATAGTGCAGATACAGTACTAGCCTATAACTTACAGGAAAAATATTGTTAAATACTGTGGTAGATTTGGATTTTGAACTACAGTACTGTAGAAAGAAATAAAAGAGACTACAACAGAAAGAGATAAAATTAGAAAGAAAAATTTAGAAAAACACGAAAAAAATACACATGTAGTAGTAACAAGGCTACAGGCCATCGGTCATTCAATTGTAAGTTTTTAAAGTCAGTACATAAATCGCTCATGATAATTAATAGAAGCTCCTAACTTTAAAAAAGAGGTCAAAACATGTGAGTTTTAGTTTAACTCTTTAAAAGTCGTTAATTTTAAAAAGCAATGAGATTAATGATAATCTTTTCGACTTGTTGGGAAATTCCACCTACAAAAAAATCGTCATCCCCAAAATGACCATATATAAGACCCTTTTTGTGACTTTGTACTCATTTTTAAGCTTCACGTCAGTGCTACTTATTCTGCTGCTCTCCAATTTCAAAAGGTTGTTTGGCAAGTAATTTTTTTTGATTTAAAAGTGCAAAGAAAAATGTTGTGGACTCAACACTTGAAAACAATTTTGTGGGACCGTACCCTACTTTTACATATAGACAAAATAATTCCTATCGGAGAAACAATTTATTTATTTGGCCAAGATTCCTACTCAGTGAGAATTTTAAAACTGGATTCATTGACATTAGATTGTGAAGAAATCTGGTCTCGTCCCTTCGAATATTGGATAGATGTTATTCCTATTGAGTACAACGACAAAATTATTATGGTTTATAGTAGCGTCTATAGCATAAGGCAGTTTTTAATTTACCAACTGGATACAAAGACGAAACAAGTCATTCAACTTGAAATCAACACAGATGACATGTTGGAGTTTAATATGATAATCGCTGGATGCATTGTGGACAATAAACTGTACCTATTTGTTAATGAAAATAGTGATTTGTTGACAGTCAGTGCTCTTGATTTGAAAACACTCAAATGGATTTATACTAAATTTAGAAATTCATCGAACAACAACACACCTGATGGTTTCCTTTGGAAGAAAACAAAGGCTCATCGAACAAACATCTACTGTTTCAACGGACATTTTTGGGGACGTAAATTTAATGGTAACCTGAATGCGCTATATGTGTTTAATACAATCAACAAACAGTGGACAAATATTGATTTAAGTAATAGCATTGAAATCCGTGGTAATTTTCATTTGCTTAAACATTTGATGGATGGCTACATGATTGAATTTAGAAGCGGTTATACTGAATGTAAACAAAGATATACTTACATGGATGTTTTGGAGTTGGCAACCAATCAGTGTAAAAATGTGAAACTTTCATTGCCGGCCGTTATTGATGCAAATTTGCCTTTAAATTGTAGAGTTAGCGACCGAATTTATGTATTTTATCATTTTAGTAATACTTTGCTTGTAAGCGTTCTACATTTGAATCCATCGTTGCAATTGAGGTGTAAATCAGCTGTTGTGAAATATCAAATGGTTCTGGACATTGATAAACTGCCAAAAAGAATACAAGATGAACTTGAATGTCATGTTATCCCGAAAATAAGAAGAAACGTGGACTTTTCGATTACTTTTTTTACTTTAAAATCATCCAAGCAAATTTTATAATGCGATCTAGTAGTTAAAAATTAAATACATTTGACTAAAATTGGTTTATTTAGACTTTACTGGTTTACTCATTCAAATCAAAAATGACCTTAAAGCCATTGACCTACATATACAGTACTGTATTTAAGTATTTTTTCTAAGGTAATATCTGAAATTTCTTAAAAATAAAGTGTTTTCCAGACGTTTTGGTTAAACTTTTCAAAAGATGACTCATACAAAATTAAAATTAATTAACGGGTTAAATATAATTGCTGGAAAAATGCAGATTTATAATCAAGGAACATTTATAAAGACATAAAAGTACAGATGTACTGTACATTAAATGATTCAGCTCACAGCTTAATCTATTCCAGATCTATAAATAAGCTCATAATTATTAAAAGAAAGCTTAAAAAAAAAGTCAAACATGCAAGTTTTGTTTTAAGTCTTAAAAGTCATGCACTAAAAAAAAAACAATAGAGTGATGATCTCCATACAAAGAACCACTAGCCCCAAGAGGACCATATTGTATGCTCAACCTTTTCTGAACTGAAGAACACTATTGTAAATTTAAAAAATTTGACGAAGCATCTCACCGACAAAATCCGGTTACAAATCAGAATGCTTTAACACAATTTACTAGCATTTTTTAAATTCTTAGGGAGCACCGGTTGGGAACCATCGATGGACTTTTTAAAATGTGACTTTGTTTAAATTTTATTTTCAAGTGCTACCTTCTCACAAATTAACTTACAAGTCCAGTTTATTTAAAATCAATTAGGCATTGGTGCCTTAGAAACTCCAAATGCAGAGGATTCTAGTACTCAAATTTCAGCTATACATTATTTGTTTTGAAAATTTACTGACTGTAATTAATTAATAAATTTTTAGTAATTTCTTTTCAAAACTTATCTATCATTGACATTCCTTTAGTGAACATGTAATGTCGTTAATTTTTATGTAATGTTTTTTTAAATATATAAAAAAAATTCTTCTAAAAAAGCTTTCTTTTCGAGAACCTCTAGGCTGACTTGTTCCGGACCTGAGGCCATAACAATTTCTGAAAAGCTTAAGTGGGACATATCACGAAAAGGGTTTGGAAACAATAGTAAAAAACCCTTTATGTTAGTACAGTGTACTGTTTTTCAGTATTCATTTTAAGCTGCACTTCCAAAGCATTTATTTCGCTGATCTACGATTTAAAAGTTCAAGTAAAACGGCTAAAAAAAATGCAGTGGACTCAACACCTGCAAACAATAGGATGGAACCGTGCCTCGCCTGAATATATCAATGCAACCATTGCCATTGGAGAAAAAATTTATTTATTTGGCTATCATTCTCAAACTCCCTTCATAATGAGTGTTTGGGAAATAGATTCGTGGACATTAGATTGTGTAGAAATCTGGTCTGGCAGTTGTGAAGAGTTGATGAATGTTCTTCCTATTGCGTACAACGACCAAATTATCATGCTTTATTATAACAGCGATGGCGCATATTCATTCTACAAGCTGGATACAAAAACGAAACAAGTTACTCATCTTCCAATCAAGTGGGAGGAAAATTTGAAGTTTAATATTTTAATTACTGGATGCGTTTTGGAAGACCAACTGTACTTATTTTTTAAGAGATCTGATGAATTGATAACCGTCAGTGCACTTGATTTAAAGACTTTAAAATGGATTTATACTGGATTTAGAAATCCTACAAGCAACAGCACAGCACCTGACGGTTTGATTTGGAGCAAAACGAAGACTCATGGAACCGACATCTACTGTTTCAGCGGATGTTATTGGCAAACTCAATATAATTGGGACCTGCACTTCCTATATGTGTTTAATACAATCAACAAGCAGTGGACACATATTGAGTTAGCTGAGAGCATTCAAATCAATGGTGACCATTTTAATTTGCCTGAATATTTGATGGGTGTCTACCTAATTGATATAGAAAAAAATGTTATTGAAAATAAAAATAATTATGGCGAAATGCATGTATTGGATATATTTACCAATCAGTGTAAAGATGTCAAGCTTTCATTGCCAACCATTATTGGCAAATCTTTGTCTTTAAATTGTGTAGTTGATGACAAAATCTATGTTTTTCATTATTTCGATGACCAGTTGCTGGTAAGCGTTCTACATTTGAATCCATCGTTGCAATTGATGTGCAAATCAGTTATTGCACGACACAGACATGTCCTGGAGATCAAACAGCTACCGAAAAAAATGCAAGATAAAATTTATTGTCATATTATCCCAATATATCACAAATAAAGCCAACTCACACGGTTACTTTTTCCTCTTTAAAACAAATAAATCACATGTAGCAATTGTTTTGATGATTTAAGTTTAAATAAAAAAAATAAATAAATACATGCAATATTAAAAATACACACATTTTAGGAAAAGTGAAGAAGTTGCATAGTACTGTAATACAAGAATTTTTTATGTGGAAAATTCCAATCAAAAGTTTAAAAAACGGTCATTTGACCGGTGATAGTAGCTTTAGTGTTAAACTAAAATTATTAAAAAAATATTAATGACCGGTCCGTGGTAAAATAGGTGGTAAATTACCGGTCCACAACAAGAAAAAGGTTGGGGAGCACTGCTGTACTGTACTCGAATCTTCTGGGATTTGGAGTTTCTAGGGCACTGACAAGTAATTGATTTTAAAAAATTTTGTGCTACCTTCTTACAAGTTGCTGTAAGGTTAACATTGAGTTAAAATTTCTAACGAAAATGCTGTGGACTCAACACGTGAAAAAAATAAAGTGGAAAGCATCCACTTTCCTATGTGAAGTAGGTACCATTGGAGAAAAAATTTATTTATTTGGCAACGACGAACTGAATTCTGACGAAATAAAGATTTTGGAAATCGATTCGTTGTCATTAAATTTTCAAGAAATATGGTGTTATTGCTTAGAAGACTGGGAGGAAGTTTGGCCTTTTGTTTACAACGATAAAATTTGTATTCTTTTAAGTTGTTGGTGGTGGTGGCACTTAAAAAAGGCTACATTATACCAAATAGATTCAAAAACAAAAAAAGTTTTTCAATTTAAAATCAACATGGATAGCTTTTTCGAGTCTGATTATTGGTTTACCAAGGTATGCGTTTTGAAAGACCAATTGTACATATTTAAAGAACAAGAGTTATCAGTCAGTGTTCTCGATTTGAAAACTTTCCAATGGATTTATACTGAATTCAGAAGCCCTACAGCCAACAATTTAACATCTTATCGTTTTAATGGGACTACACTTAAAGTTCATGGAACGAGCATCTATTTCTTCAATAGATATCCTTGGGAAATTGATAACACCTTATTTGTGTTTGATACAATCTACAAGCAGTGGACAAATATTAATTTAAATGATAACATTAGAATTGATGGCTATTTTCATTTGTCTGAATGTTTGATAGATGATTACCTGATTTCTATTAAAAAAAGCTTTATTAAACATGCAAAGACATATGGCTACATGGATGTTCTGGACATGGCAACCAATCAGTGTAAGAATGTGAAAATTCCTCTACCAACTACTATTCTTAGAGATCTCAACTGTATAATTGGTAACCGAATTTATGTATTTGAACAAATTAAGAGTTATTTGCTTATAAGTGTCCTACATTTGAAACCCTCATTGAAAATGATGTGTTATTCAGTTATTGTGCGACACATAATAGACCAGAAACATAAGCTGCCAAAATTGCTTCAAAAAGAACTTAGAAATCATGTTATTCCGACAATAAAACTAAACTCGTCTAACATATCAATTTTTTCTAATTAAAATGACCAAATTAATGTGTTTTATTATTAATAATATAAAGTCATATTAAACTTATCTTTAAAAATAAGGTGTCATTGTACAGTATTTTCAAATAATTTCGAAAACAGCCCCAACCTAACAAACACTGTTTCCTAACGTGGGACGTATGCTTCACCAAAGGGCATTTTGATTTTTCAAGGGGACAATTTGAAGGTGAACTTTTTCAAAGTTAAGCTTGTGGAGACTTGTAATATTGGAGGGCATAGAACATTTTTGAAATCCCTAGATAGGACATAAGTTTGAGTACTGTACTACCTTCTTACAAGTTGCCGTAAGGTTACCGAAGACCTGTGTTTCCCAACGTGGGGCGTCCGCCCCACAAGAGGGCATTTTGATTATTCAGGGGGGCAATTTGAAAATGGATTTTTTCAAATTTTATGTTAACTTTATGGCAACTTATAATATGAGGGGGACATACAACAGTTTAGAAGGGCTTAGTTGGGGCATAGCACAAAAAATGTTGGGAAACACTGCCTTAGACTTTGAAAAACTCCATTTTCAAATTGCCCTTTCGAGGAGCGTACGCCTCACGTTGAGAATCACGGTTCTATAAGGTCAGTACAAAAAGTAGCACATACAGTACTGTTAATAAAAACGTCAAGCTTAAAAAAAGGTCAAAACATGCCGATTTTATTTTACAGTAACTTCTAAAAGTCATATAGAAGATTATTATCAACCCTTTTGGCATCTGTCAGTCTAATTGTTAAGAATTTCCCCCTACAAAAAATCGTCAGCTCCAAAAAGAACCATAAATGAAATTTTTTTTTGTTAGTAATTTAGTACATATTGTATTTGTGAGGTTCACATCAGTGCTGTTCTTTTTGCTGCTGGTCGATTTAAAAAAAGTTTGACTGGTAAATATTTTAGTTGAAATTTCCAACCAAAATGCTGTGGACTCAACACATAAAAAAAATAAAGTGGAACGCCTCCACTTTCACATTTTTTTATAAAGTAGTTACCATCGGAGAAAAAATTTATTTATTTGGCAAATACAAACTGGAATCCTTAATTATAAGGGTTTTGGAAGTAGATTCGCTGTCTTTAAAGTGTCAAGAAATTTGGTCGCACAAATTAGAAGAACAAAAGACTATTTTGCCTTTTGTTTACAACGATAAAATTTATATTTTTATTAGTTGTTCTAATCATTTTAGTAATGCATCATTCTACCAAATACATCCAAAAACAAAAAACGTTGTTCAACTTAAAATCAACATGGATTGCTTTTCCCAGTCAAATTTTGGAAAATCCAAAGTATGCGTTTTGCAAGACCAATTGTACATATTTTACTATAAAATCGGTTGGTTAACAATCAGTGCTCTCGATTTGAAAACTTTAACATGGATTTTTACTGAATTCGTAACCCCTGTAGGATTCGTAACACCAACAATCAACAATTCGGAATTTAATACTTCCCATTGGGTTGAAACAAAAGCTTATGGAACAGACATCTACTGTTTCCATGGATGCACTTGGAAAACTGCTGATGTTCGTAACAACCTACATGTGTTTAATACAATCAACAAGCAGTGGACACATTTGAAATTGAATAATAGCATTTATATCAAAGGCCAATTTCATTTGTCTGAATGTTTAAATGATGGATACTTGTTTGATATAAATAGACGTTTTATTGATAATGGAAAGATATATGGTTACATGAAAGTATTCAATATAGCAACCAATCAGTGTACAGATGTGAGACTTATACAACCAACAATTTCTACAAATATCAACTGTGCAGTAGGTACCAGAGTGTTTGTTTTTCAACTTATCAGGAGCTATTTGCTCATAAGTATTTTACATTTGAATCCATCGTTGGAATTGATGTGCCATTCGTTTATAGCTCAACACAAAATGCATGAGGCTCGTAAGCTGCCAAAACAAATGAAAGATAAACTACCATGTCATGTTCTTCCGCATATAAAACTAAACTCGTTCAATATATATTTTTGGAAGTTTTTAAGCAGAAAACACAGTGGTTTTATGAATTTCATAGTTTCACGTTACTTATGAACGTTCTACATTTGAATGTAACGTGTTTCTTGTGTTTTTTTTCTCTCTTTTACAATGTGTTCAAGAGCTTTGGAGATAAGGTCTCCCTTTCTTCCTCCTGACGTCATAACAAATAGGACCTATCGAAAAAGGAGGTCATGTGATTTTAACAAGCTTGAAACAAATTTTGCTTGAAAGCTTAGTTTGTTCCACATTTTCTTCATTCGTTTTCAAGTCTTTAAGCGAATTGGTTGTGATTTTGGGCTTCAAAGGAGTTTAAGGTTTTACAATAGTTGACTTTTTGTGAAGAAAGTGATATTAAAAATGAGTGTAGATTCAAGTGATACCGGTAGTGAAAGTGGTGTTTTTGATATAAGTGAATCGTCTGACGATGAAAGTGAAACCCAAGATAGCAGTGAATCATCTGACAATGAAAGTGAAACCCCAGATAGCAGTGAAGCTGAGGACGAGAATGAAGAAACTGTATTAAGAAATTCAATCCCAGAAATGAAGGGGGAGACAGTGACTGCAGCAAAAATCATTGAAGGTATTATAAACCATACTCTGGAAAAGTGTAAACAACGTGACAACAAAATGCAGGAAAATAAAGAAATTGAAGTTAAAAATTGAATCAGTGAAAGAAGCCAAGGAAAAAAGAAGGAAAAAAAATATAAAGAAGTCGGTGGGCAGTAAAATCATCTGTTGATAAATCAATGAAGTTTACTTATTAATTACGATTAAAATACTTGTATTGAAATATTTAATAAACCAATTCATTGTTAATGGACATGTAATAAAAAGAAATCTTTTTTTTTTTTACTGTAAAAAATCTTCTTGTGTAAAATTACTTGAAAATGAATTGTTGAAAGGATTTCTGGTTTTAATTCTTAAGAATACAAAAGTGATGACTAAAAATTGATTGAAAAATCGCAACACTAGTTGATTAAAAATATCGTTTTAAAGTTTTAGTAAAATTTTATCATAATAATGTTTGTAGATGGCAAATAAATAAATTTTTTCTCCGATAGTAACTACTTCATCCAAAAATAAGAAAGTGGATGCATTCCACTCTAAATAAACTATTTCGTTGGAAATTTTAACCCAAAGAATTACTACCGATACCGTATAACTTTTTTAAATCGGCCAGCAGCAAAAGAAACAGCACTGATGCTTCAGATTTACAGATTATGTTTCAGATTATCAGTGCTGTTACAGATTTACATCATAATTATGTGCAAATCAGCGGTTGTACTTGAAAACACAAAGAACTTTTTGGTTATGTTGTCCTGTGAATAAGAAATTCAAACATTTCTGTTACTTTTTTTCAACTTAAAATTATCAAAACAATAAATGCCATCTATTAGTAAAACGCAATGCATGTGACTAAAATATACAAAATTAGCCTCCATAAATAAAGCAAAAACAAATTATTCTACAGTTAATCATTTGTTCAAAATTGATTATTTTCGGGAAAATTTAATATACTAATTGATCATTTTATTACTAAGGTTTATTAATCATTGTTTTATAAAAGCCCAAAAGTTGCCGTAAGTTTGCATTTAACGCTTTAAAATTTATAAATTAAGTAAACAAAATTAAATATTCAACCAAACTTAATGTTAACCATTTATTTACATAGTACAATTGCAAACCCTTTAATAACTGAAGTCTCACAAAATAAATTACATTCATGAACGCTCTTAGAAGTGTAACATTTTAAAATAAAACGTTAAAAATTTGTCCTAAATGACTATTTTGTTACTTTATTTCTTTGATTTAAAAACAATTGAGTTAAAATTCCAATAAGAAAGCTGTGGTCTCAACACGTGATACCAATAGGATGGAATGAAATCACCTTTACATTTTGTCAGGAAAAAAAAAATATTCTTTTAGTTTTGAATATCGGATTCCTTCACCTTGAAAATTTTGGAAATCGATTCTTTGTTATTAAACTGTAAAACAAAATCTGGCCTTGCAGCTTTAATAAACAATCTGACATACTGTAATTAACGGATTATAAAAAACATGCTGGGAAAATTTAAATAAAACAAGAAAGGGACATTTACAAATACTGGTACATGAAAAAGACAGGTGTATAGTACATACAAAGGTAGAACCCACCGGTTTTTCTATTGTAGGTCAATAATTATTAATAGAAACGACTAGCTTAAAAAATGGTCAAAAATTTTACTTTAATCCTCAAAGGTCATTAGCTTACAGGAAACAATGGGTTAATGATATTGTAGACACAAAAACGAAACAAGTTATTCAGCTTGAAATCAGTATAGAGGAAAATTTAGAATTTGATGTTATAATCACTGGATATCAGTCCCTTAAGACCTTTTTTTTTTAGTAACTCATTAATATTCATTTCCGTGCCATTTGTTTTGCTCACAGGTCATTCTATTGTATGTCAATCATGAATTTCCAGATACTGTACCAATAAGATCAGGATGGTTTCTAATTGTTGAAAACTTTAACATACTAAAACTCATCAGCTCAAAACGACCACATACATACTGTATAAAGCCCTTTCTTTTTAGTACAGTAACTCAGTTATTAAAGTTTCACTTGTTCACTTGTTTCATTGATCTTCGAGTTAAAAGTGCCAAAAAAAATGCTGTGGACTCAACTAGTGAACCCAGCAGGGTGGAACAGTGCCTCGCCTGAATATATCAATGAAATCATTGCCATTGGAGAAAAGATTTATTTATTTGGCTATGATAATCAGCGTCCTTACATAATGAGGGTTTTGGAAATGAATTCGTTGACATTGGATTGTGTAGAAATCTGGTCTTGCAGTTTTGAAGAGTGGATGAATGTTCTTCCTGTTGCGTACAACGACCAAATTATTATGTTTTATTATAACGTCGATGGCGCATATTCTATCTACCAAATGGACCTAAAAACAAAACAAGTTATTCAACTTGAAATCAACATTGAGAACAATTTGGAGTTTGATGTTCTAGTCGCTGGATATGTTTTGAAAGACCAATTGTACTTATTTTTTAATGATGAAGCTGCGGATTTGTTAACAGTCAGTGCTCTCGATTTGAAGACCTTAAATTGGATTTATACTGGATTGAGAAACCGTACAAGCAACAACACAAAAGCTTATAGTTTTAATTGGAATAAAACTAAAGCCCATGGAACAGACATTTACTGTTTCAAAGGATTTTATAATGGAGATAATAATGATTGTAACTTGTACATCGTGTATGTGTTTAGTACAATCAACAGGCAGTGGACATGTTTGAATTTAAGTAATAGCATCGACATCAACACATTCGGTCATTTTCAGTTGTCTGAGGAGGTCTGCCTGATCGATATAGAAAACATTTTTATTGAAAATAACTATGCGTGCATGCACGTTTTGGATATGACAACCAAAGAGTGTACAAGTGTGAAACTTTCATTGCAACACATTAGTTGCACATCTTTGTCTTTGAATTGTGTAGTTGGCAACCGATTATATGTTTTTGAACTTTCCAATAACAAGTTGTTCATAAGCATTCTACATTTAAATCTATCGTTGATCTGGATGTGTATATCAGTTATTGTGCAACACAGACATGTCCTGGAGATCAAAAAGCTACCAAAAAAAATACAAGCTGAACTTCAATAGCATATTAGTTAATAATAAAAATAAACTACTGTAATTTACTAATGTATTTTTATTGTAACTAATGTATTTTTATTGTAACTAATGTATTTTTATTGTATTTGTATAAAAAAATAAAAACAAGAATTTTTTAAATGTAACATTTTTATTTTTTTAACACTAAATTAAACATAAAACTATCACACACACATTCACAGTTTCAATGAAAAGCATTGTATAGCCATTATCCATTAATTTATACTTTATAGTAACTCGTTTGACATCAACACAGTAAAACATCCAGCAATTTAAACAAATTTTAGTTTAATAAAAATCCTAGAATTTTATTTTTTATATACATTTTTTGATGTGCAATTGCACTTGCATGTTCTATAGAAAATCCAGTCAACGATTAAATCAATTATAAGTTGGCAACTAGTTAGTTAATCAGTTTTGATCTTGTATTCACTGTGCATTTAAAAGCATTAAAAAATATATAAACATGTTAAAAAAAGCAAAAAAAAACATATTTATTGGAATTGAGATTTTCCGTTAAAATACATAGCAAACGCATCTTCTATAACTGCAATAGCCACGTCCAAATGCGCAGAAATTGAGGCAGTTGAAGTTATTGAAGCATCTACGAACATTTCCGATACGTCTTGGTTCCACTGTTGTCACTTCAATTGATTTAGTCGTTGAATTTACATTGTCAGTTTCTAAAAAAAATAATTAAAAACAGTATTACATAATTTAAGCACAGAAACAATATTAGTGATGATTATGTTACCTGTATGATTGGTGGCGAATCCAGCAGTAAACAATCCACAGAGCAAAATTGTAATGAAAGCCATTGAAGCAGCAGAAAACATGGCAAAAAGTTTAACAAATATTTTTAACTTTTCAAATTGTAAAATTGCGAGCTTGTTTATGTGTTGAAGACCTACTGTAACTTTTTAGTTTATATACTTTTTAGGTTCAATAGATCAACGGGTTGTGCAAATATTACATTTATATTTCAAGTTGCTTCTAAAAATATATTTTGGTTGTTTGTTTATTTGTTGTTGATGACAAATGTTGCAAAACACCATGTCAGCATTTTCACTTGAATTCGATTTAAACATTGAATGTATGGGGAAATTTTATAAGGGGAAATGTACTGCTAACTGTCAATTTGATTGGTATTGCATTAAATGTAATTTATTCAAGTCAAATTTATTTACATTATTTGAAACTTATTTTGAAAACTGCTGGTACGTTTTACTATGTGAAATTTGGACAATTTAAAATTGTAAGGCTTTGCAGGTTATGTGGCCAATGACTGCATTTGTCCAATAACTTCATCACAATATTTAAAGACTGAGTTTCAGGTTAACAACTTAACAATCATCTTTGACGTTTATATTATCGGTAACAATGCTAGTACTACTTTTCACATACTATATTAGTGTTTATTAATTAAATTAAAATCATAACCAATATTTAAATAATTGGTTGACAGTTGGCTAACAATTATATGTTAAAACTTACATTTTATGATTGCAATGAATGTAATAATGTCTTGAGCATTTCATCCCAAGCCAAAATAACACCAATAAAGTTTAAGATTTTAGGATGTAATTAACTTTAAAAGTACTCAAAACAGGTTAAATTAAATCAGATTTGTTAGGTTGGGATTTTTTAATGCAATTTTAACTTTGTGGTAAAATGCTGGGAGGTTAAATGTTGGTGGTGAAATCTACTGTATTAAAGTACAGTAATATAATTTTTAATTTGTTTTTTTTTAATTTTCTAATATCCGAAATAAAATTGTAACTAACTTAATTACGTGCCAGTTATAACTTACAGTTTATTGAAACATTTTATTAGGAAAAAGAAACGGGAAAAATCGCCATTGTAACGGGTAAACTTTAATCTCGTTTCTTTTTTCGCACTTTCTCCTTCAAGAAATGAACAGGACAAATCGCTTTTAATGCTGATATGATTTAGTTTTTTTCTTTATTGACATATTTTTTCTTATAAGATAAAGAAACAAGACAAATCGCTAATTAAAATGTAATTTTTTAGCTTCGTTATTTTTTGGTACAGTAAAAAGTGTTTAATAATGACTTAAAAATGAGACAATCATCCGGTATAGCAAAATAAACTAATATTAATGTTAAATAATAAATTTGTTTACATTGAAATTTACTACCAAGCACTTTCTGTGTAATTTAAGTTAATACTGTCTGATTATGGACACCAACAACTGTCATTAAATCATCAATTTACCAAAATTCTCGGTGAATGTATTAAAATTTGCTGTATCAATTTGTACGTTGAAGCACTTTTGAAATTATGAATTTCATCCTAGACAATCAATGCATTAATTTATTGTTGAATCAAATAATTTTCATCCTGAAACAACATTGCGTCATACTAAATCTCTTTTACTGGAAATTTGCTGTAATAATAATAATAATAATTTAAACAACAGGAAGTGTAAATTATTGAAAACAGGGCAATTTTTATTTGAGTATAAATAGGCTAAGTTTTGTAATGTATTGAGTAGTTGCTCTTAGTTTGAGTGACCATAATGACAAGAACCATGTCAATCACAATCAGAACATCCCAGTTATCGCTACTTCTTGTGGCAATGACCATTTTTGCTTCAGGTAATACTTTGATATTAAACTAAGAAAGAAAACAAATACCAGTTGCATTTTACTGTTGTTTAGCTGAGCCCACGCTGTTTAGCCTCGATGACGAAATATGTTGTGATGGCGTCATCCATGATCGCTTAGACAGTGAAGGCGGTGAAAACCAATGCTGTGGAAAAGACGTCATTTCCTACGCAAATAGCGTCAAGTTAGTCTGCTGCGGTAATGAAATCGTAGATAATCCTGGAACTCCTTGGTTGTGTTGCGAAGATAAAGTAATTGATATTCGATACAACGACTGTTACAACAACACGATTGTCCCAATTAGTGAAGAAGATCAAGAAGCCAACAAGACATTGGCCTGTCCAAACCCTGAAGGAGGATATGACTGTTACGATTGGTTCAAACACAGGTGTTGTAATGGAAGTTTGGTGGAAGTAACAGTAGAAACTCCTGATTGTTGCGGTTCCAATATTTACGATCAGTCCAAAAGCATCTGCTGCGTGAGAAAAGATAATGGCGAAGAATTTATTGTGGACATTGATGACGAAACAATTGTCCCATTTGCTGATTGCTGTGGAGACAATTACTATGACCCACGTACGCAAATGTGTTGCAATGATAATGTACTTGACATTGGAAACGTTAAAAATCCTGGATGTTGCGGCAATGATGTCGTTTACGATGTTGCAACAAGTCTCTGCTGTGGCTTAAGTGATGATGATACTGAGGTTCATGTTATTGGACCTGCAATTGCTGATTATGAATGCTGTGGAAAAGCGGTCCACAATTTACTTGAAAATAAGCACCATTGTTGCGATAACCAATTGTACGATCATAAGAGCCAAACATGTTGCATTGAAAAGCCAACAACAACCGATGACGAAATCGTTAAAGAATTTTTGATGGATCTGGATGGAAAAGACCCAATTCATACAAGATGTTGCCATGGAGAGCTATACGATGTATCTAAACAGGTAAACAGTTACTTTACATCTTCATTAGAAATATAAAACCCATTTTTTGTTCATTGATGAAATTATGTCATTAGATGTGCTGTCATGGCGTTGGTTTGAGAGACATTCCAGCGAGTGGTCCACTGCCAGTGGGATGCTGTGGAGAAAGTTTTATTTACAATATTACAACGCAGGAATGCTACAATAATGAATTAGTTCCTAAAAATGAAAATGAAGAACTTTGCATTAACGAAGAAAGCAAATCCTATACAGTTTATAATCGTAATACTCAAACATGTTGCTATGCTGGAATTAGTTCTTCCGGTGAAGTTCGTGATTTGAACGAAGACGATGAGAAGGAACAGAGATATCAGTGCTGCTATTCAGATGATGAGATTGAAACTGCTAATAAACCGATCGAACCTACTCAAGAGAATTAGTTTAAATTATTATGAAAAATAACTTACTAACAACACTAACAATGATAAATGTAAAGCTGTATTAGCTGTATTTCTACTAATAAACACTAACTGCAATGAAATTATTTATGTATTAGTTTTTGTTTTAATGTATTTAAATAAATTATGATTTTACGAAATATAAATTCTCCGGATGTTACCATTTGAAATGCATGAATCTAAGGATATTTTAAGGAAAATAGAATAAAGCCTTAAATTTGCTAACCAAAAAATTAAAGGTCCTAAAAACTAGTTTTAGCTAATTAGCCATGTACTTGTAATTAAGTTATATTTCTGCATGAAAAGCCAAATTACTTAGAAATAAATACTAAATGTTTTTCTGGAGATATTTTTACTTTCTGATCCATTATTAATATCCAAGCTTTTGCTAAGTGTAATTTAACTATTCATCTGATCTTTATATTCACATCCTTTGATTACTATATGGAGTGGTGACCACTAATTGGACTTTGAGGTGGACTAGGAACATCCTGTATTTAAAGAAAATGAAGTGTTGTCTCCCAGCTCAATTTATAAAATAATTTTTCCAATCGGTTTAGCAACAACTGATCTTTATAATTTTCTAGAATTTCCAACCAAAATGTCCAACTGAAAAATAAAACATATTAATACATGCAATTTTACTATTATAATTTTGCAAATAAAATTTGGCTTTCCAATAAAAACTTCTGTTTTCCTCCAAGAAAAACCATCTCATATTACCGTATATTGAGTAAATAATTTGCACTGCCACAAAAATATTTTTATAATTATGAATTAGTGATTGCATTTGAAATTTTGCAAATTTTCTTAGTGATTTTGACTGGTTTTCTTCTTTCTGTATAATTTTGTCATGTAAGTTATATTAGCAATGATGCACAATAGCCATAGGATATCCTGTGTGTGCAATGAATTATTAAATTGAATTAATTGCTACATCAAAGCCAAGAAAAAAGTAATTCAAACTATTTTAAAAATTTATATTATAGACAACATGACGATTGTTACAATGCTAAATTAAAATGTATATTTTTTAACTTTTAATATTTTGCTATTGGTGGTGCAATTAAATAAATATGGTTGTTTTGTTTATTGGTCAAGGTATTGACTGCAAATAAATTTTAACGACAAGAAATATAAATTGTAAGATTTTTGCATATTAAATAGATTAACCAAAAAAAGAGTCACTCAAAACCAGAATTTTTTTATATGACAAACCCATTATTTTATTTGATTGATGGCAAAGAATAATAATAATAATGTCATTGATAAAGATAAAATCTAAATTATGAACTTCACTTCTCCTTTTTATTACTATTATTTTCTGGTATTTTATTCCCAAAAAATTTGAACGCCCGTATATTGTAGTTTACACAAAAGCCATAAAAGATGAGGAAATTAAAAATTAAATAATTGAAACTTGATCACAGACGATGTTGGCGCCCGCTTACATAACGATATTTTCTTTTTCTTTAAAAAAAAAAAAAGATTTCAAGGGTTTATATTTCATATTTTAAGTTTCGGATTGTGCGAAAATAGTTTATATCATAATATTTAAACCCTCTCTCTTTTTTATATCAATTTGTTTTTGTTTTTGCACTTTTAAAAATTATTCTCACAATAATCTTTATTTATTGTTGGAAGCACCATTTTTTTTTTTAATTTAAAATTGAGTAAGTCGCCATTATGTGTTAATATGGGCGCCAAACAGCTGCTGGATCTGAATGTCCATTTGAGTTATTACTGCTTCCAGTGCTGCTGTTATTGGTATTTGAGTTATTTGCTGGTGTAGTGGCGGCGGCGGATACCGTGTCCTCCGGCCTCGTCGCACCACTGCCCCCTTCCGTAATCGTTCTCTGTCCAATTGCCGTCGAACCAGAAGACGTGGTGGATGTGTTGCTAAATGCAGCGTCCATGGCCGAACGTAAATCACTACCATGTAAAATGATGGATGGATGAAGTTGCGATTGAGAAACACTTGAGTACAAATGTGGGTAAAGAAATGATGCTGGAAGCATTGGTGGGCTGAGATACACTGATGTGTTGGGGTTTGGGTTACTCGCCGACCCATAGTAAGTATGTGGTGAGATGATGGGGTAAGATGATGGATATGAACTCGTAGTTCCACTTAAAAGCGCAACCGTAGTCGTTACCGGCGTTGTCTGATGGTACGCGTAATTGGCCGCCGCGGCCGCAGCTGCTGCCGCCGCCACCGTATTACTATATCGTGCATCACTTAAACGAAAATCAGAGGATGATTTCGAGTATCTGGATACTAACATGGAGCTGAAATGTGAGTCATGTGGATCGTGCGGATGAGGAAATGAAAAGGCTGCCGTGTGGGGGTCCAACTCAGCTTTGATGCTCATGGCTGAATGCTGATCAGCAGCCAAAGCCGCTGAGAAATCAGATGAAACCACATTGGATGACGATGTATGGTCACCTAAAAAAAAAACGTTAAAGTTAACTTTGAAAAAAACAAATAAACCATCAATTAAGAAAACCAAACTCAAACCGACTTGACAAAACCTGTTTGTCGCTATTTGTTTGGCTGGCTTCCGGTGTTTATTTTGCTACTTTACCTGTGTGTAGATGTGAAACAGCTGTTGATCCATCGTGTAATCCCATCCCTGTCACTCCAGCAGCAACCCCAGCAGCTCCTGTGCCAGCGTTGGCCCCATTTCCAACTCCCATGGAAGCGGTTCCAACTCCAGTTTGGCTCCCACTTAGATCCGGTGCATATCCGATTGCCGACGGTGGAAATGTGGTCCCTTGAATTCCACTTGTTAAATAAGATGAGTAATGAGGGGCATAGGCTCCCCAATCACTTAAATGAAGACCCTGTGATGCATCTATTAGAAAATTAAAAACGCACTGTTAATCTATCATGCGTCATTTGAAATGAATGCAACAAAGGAGACTAAGCGAGCTGGTATACACACGGGTAAAATAATACAAAATTGATGTGACTTTTGAGTGTGTAAAAATATACAAACTGTGGTGGATTTGTAAAGTGTAGTGATAAATGAAAATTGGCTATAAAACTAATTGAAAATGAAGATAAAATAAGGCAAAATGACAAGGATTTATTGGGAAAACAATAATGAGATATAAATATAAAGGATGGCAATAGACACAAGGACACACACAAACAAACCTTGGGGCTCGGTGGTCCCCCCTGGTATCCTCCGAGAAATATCAAAAGGAAGACCGGAAATGACGCTATCGCCTTTTAGTCGGAAATGTTCCAGTTCACGTAGATGTTCCGAAAATCGAGTATCAAGGAAAGGTTTCTGTCCCAAAGCCAATGCCCGAAATTGTTGCTGTTGTCCTAAATCAACCACCAGTGTAAATAGAAGAGAACAAGACAAAAAAAAAAAAGGAAGGAAAAATTCATACATCAGAAAAAAATGATTAAGAAAAGATGTTAATAAGGCAATAGAAAAAATTAGATTACAGTAAAAAGAATGTAGAAAAGAATAATGTTTATGTTTTTTTTTTATTTAAAAATTTACATAATATTTTGTCAACAAAAATAAATAACTTTTTACAAGTAGCAGCAAGCACTCTAATCAACCTTCACCCCAAACACAAGGACTGGCTTCATAAATGACAGATTTTCTGCAGAATTTTTTTACGTTATAAATTTCCACTGCTTTCATGATTGATAGCTAGGAATATACCGAAAATATATTCCCTACAAACGCCATCAATACTACAGTGTTTTAAAATATTTATCAAAGTGGTGGATGATGACATTGGAAATACTATATGCGTAGGCGACAGTCAAATTCGTACTTCCCAATTGAGTGATTAGTTAAAAAGAAACCTTTTAGTCATGTTGCATGTGAAAAATAACTATTGACGAGCGAGTTTGTCATTTAAATCAACAAATAAAGTGTTTTACGAGTATGTTTACAGTCAAGAATGAGAATCTCCATAGGAATATTTACAAATGGCTGCAATCTTACGCAATGTCGGTACTCTAACTACGATGGACCTATGTATCGGTGCTCGTTACAATAGTGACCAATAGACGGTGGCCCAGCCTAGCGGCGTTTTGATAATGGGTAAGCTATTAACTTATTATTTTAGACAGTTATTAAAGTAATTAAATTTAATAATATCATTATACGGTATTGTATCATGTATTCATTAGTGTATTTTGTTACAGTATAGTATTTTTACGAGGAATTACTTGAGGTCATTATTTTACCGGCTAGCCGTGACACCATACAGTAGTTTGGACTATAGCCTATAGCACAATAAAGGAAACCGTAAACAGTTCTGTCTTTTTATTAATTGTATCAATATAATTATGTTCATAAATGTAATAATTCACCGATTAACTGTAACTAAGAAGCATAATAACGGATTTGCTGTCGGCAATTAAACAGGTACCGGTGCAACATAATGTGTGGGAGATATCGGTGCAACATAATGTGTGGGAGATACCGCCAAAAAATTAATTCAGGATTGGAAATGTGCATATTAATTTGTGAGACTATTGTTTTGGTATAATTATAATCATTACATTAATGAAGTATACTGTATAGATAATGTTGAACTTGGACTTGTAGATAAAAATTAAGAACCACAGTGTGCATTTGCGCCTGAAGTACCGTTCAGTAATGCGAATGACACACCGTAGTATGAAAACTGGCAAAGCATTCGTTAACTTGTGAACGAAAAATTTGTGGCTGAAGAAACAGTGTGAGTAGAACCGTTACTATGAACATAGAAATTGACAAGGCAACTGAACTAAAGGCACAGGCAAGACAAAAGAACTAAAGATTCTTATATTTTATATGAAGAACAGTTAAGGCAGCACATGTAAAACTCGAAAATTCCACATGAAGAAAGGTAAATTTACGTGTGTACAGTTATCTGTAATTTTAGGTACAGTATAAAGATCTGTGATTTGAGAATGGGACTTGAAAACTTTGTTTTGAGAATGAGACATGAAGATTTGTGCTTTTAGTCATGTACAACTGTAAGTTTTGATGTGAAGAACTATGATTTAGGCATGTGCAACTGTGATTTCAAAGTGAAGCATGAAGAACTGGGATTTGAGACATGAAGGATTGTGCTTTTAGTCATGAATAACTGTAAGTTTTGATGTGAAAAACTGTGATTTAGGCATGTACAGCAGTGATTTAACAGTGAAGCATGAAAAACTGTGATTTAGGCATGTACAGCAGTGATTTAAAAGTGAAGCATGCAGAACTGCGGTTTTAGTCATGTATAACTAAGTATTGATGTAAAGAGCTGTGATTTAGGCATGTTCAGGTGTTTTTTCAACGGGAAGCATGAAGAACTGTGATTTTAGACATCTAGAACTGCGATGTTAGGCATATACAGTGGTGATTTTAGACATGTACAACTGTGATTTCAGACAACTACAACTTTGAGTTTTGATGTGAAGAACAGTTGATTCCAACCTTGCATGTGTAACTTTATTACCATGTCAACAACTGTTAAGTTCCTGCAGGAATTCTGGGTTTAGATATGGAAAACTAAATGTCTATCTAAAAATGTCAACACAACTCGGGACAAATCGCCATTAGAACTGTCTAGATTTAGTCTCCTTTCTTCACTGACACTGGGAATTTGGAGCGACATAACCATTTAAACATCTGATCGGTAAGTGCTCCAATTTCAATCAATTTTAAAATAAGTTTTAAAATGATAACAGCATTTAAGCTTCCTAAAAGATCCATTCAAGTAACACAAGGATAACTTTATGTAACTAAACGTTACAAGTTGCTACACCATAATGCAACCCAACACAGATTAAAATAGAAGCATTATCAAATAAAATCCTCATTTCCATATTGAGTTTTACCCAAGTGAAAATTCATTGTTATGCGCCTGTCAGATGTTATTGCTTTTCAAAAAAAGTATCCTAAAATAGCCACACGCTAGTTGTCATGGTAGATTAGAAGAATTTCTGTAGGATAACGGAAACGTTAAATGTAGCAGTAATAATTAGCATGAAGAGTGTGTGCTGCATGCACTCTGCATATTACACTATATTGTACAGTACATGCATAGTACAGTATGTGAGTGGTATTAATTATTGCATAATATTTCACGCCATTGTGTGTAAGGGGAGAGTGGGGTAGGGTGGCTGGAAAATTCACTCATAAAACTACAACATAACGTTATATAGAAAAAGGAAGGCCTGTGTATGTGGATTGTTGGTGGGGGATTAGGGGGAGGGAGGAAGGGGGATGACAAGTGACAAATGAGAAATATCACACAGCAATGCTACATGCGCATGCGCAATGTTGGCTTTTGCGGCTCGCCTTTTCTGGTTATTAGAAAATCTGAACGTTAATAAATCTTTTGAAGGGAAGAAAATTGAACAACTCAACAGATTTTTGCTCTCTTTCTCATCTTGCTGCTTTTTCTCTCTCGCTCTCCACAATGGATATTTCGAAGGGAGAAGCATACATAGAAATGGGGGATGGGGGATTTTGGGATGGATAGTTGGGTTGTTAAAATCATCGGAGCGGACACTGGCATTTTGTGTTATAGGGAAGGAGAAAGGAAAAGAGCCGTTTGTCATGGCTGTCAAATACGGTAGCCAGTGATCAATGAGGCGGGGAAACAAGAGAGAAAGGCCGAAAAATATCGCCATTTATATAGCCTATACATACACACACTACTATACAGTACAGTGTACAAAACTATACTATTGTATACGGTATAGTGGTGTGTGCTTGAGATTTGGCTACTGAATTCGCCTTATCCTACAATTACTGCTACACTGTGCATGTAATTTTGCTGACATCATCCCAGTTTGCCAAGATTTGCGTAATTTGAAAAATTGGTAGTGAATTACAAAATACCAAAAAAGAAAAAAAAAATTGGATAATTAACGGAGAAACTTCCTAATGAGACGCTAATATAAGTGAACTTAATTGAAAATGTTGAATTACTGTTTATTATGGAACTATGGAGTACCAAAATGCGTTTTATTATTCATCTTTTTTTTGATTTTGGTCACTGAAATGGTTCATAAAGTTCGGCAATTAATTTTGAAAATGCTAATTTGGTGTTTAGTTGCTGAATTCAAGTGCTGTAGAAGAAAATTCAAGATTAATTTTATAATCGGTTTATGTTTATTGTTTAAAAGCTTCAATTTTCAATTATTCTGAGTACAAAGTGTGTATTGTGATATAAGCCTGGTTACAAAATATCTTATTGTATGTTTTTTTGACATTATTTTCAACTGAATTGGTTATTGTAGTTTGAAATAGAATTGATAATCGCAAACTTTGATACCATAATTTGACAAAGTATGCAATATATTCAGTCTTGTGTGATAAATACCGGTGCAGTTTGGTTTTGTATGGTTTTGTTATTGCTTACTTTAAGACAATTAATGATTTAAAATCGAATTAAGTTTTTTTGGGCTGAATGAACCACTCAAATTCAATGTGTGCGTTTTTATTTCAAATTAATGATGAAACTTTTACTGTAAACTTGTATTGTAGTTTATTAGAAGTGGCTCCTATAGCAAAACTACATTTGGGAATTCAGGGCAACATATTAAAAAGTAAATAAAATACAGAACAATCATTGATTAGTACTGGATTTAGATTTGGATAGTTTATTTTTAAAAACATCTGCTCTCGAATTACTGTAGTGTAAGATGTAATTATGAGACTTCTGAGTTTTGCCTTTTGCAATTCTTGTAAGCAAAATTAATGTAAACAAATTGTTTTCCTTTTTTTGAAACTTCAGTACCGGTTGCTTAACTCAGTAATTGTTTTATTCATGGTCAAATGACGTTTTTTTTGCGTTTTAAAATCGCTTGAATTTCCTATTTTCATATTACCGGTAATAGAATTAGTTAAAACTTTTTTGTGGTTATGAAAACTGTAATTGCAATTACTGAAGATAACATTGTTAATCAGTAATCAAGTAAAAACTAATTTCTACATGTCAATTAAACCTCCAAGTTAATTTAAGGGTGAAAAAAAAACGTGCAAAAACCCCTCTGTAACAGTTTTGTAACAATTTGTAACAATTACTCCTGTTGAGTAGTATTATCTCATTTTATCATCTTACATAATACATTTTGTATATGAAAGAAAGAGCAAAATCTTTTTTATTTTTTTTTCTTCCTTATTTTATTTTTTTTTTCTGTGTTTTTTATTTTCTGTCTTCAGTGTGTTTCACAATCTTCAAGAGGCTTTTTCCCTTTCATTTTGTTGTTGAGGTGGTTGTTAGGTTGGATTGGAGGGGGGTGGAGGGGGTTCACAGTTTGATATGTGTTGGATAGATGGGAAGAAGAGTGGGGGGTGTGGGGGGATGGTTGCTTGACGGGGGTGGGGGTTAAGATGGTATTTTTGCACCGCATAATCTTCCATTTGCCGCAAACACGGCCGCAAAGTAATCAAGAAATGATTACTATTGATGCTTTTTATCTCCCATAAGGGAAATCACAAGAAAAAAATACTCAAAGAGAAAAAAAACAAGACTTCCCTCTCTCTGTGTTATACAAGGAGAAAAAAAAAAATATATAAAAAAAAGTTAAGGGGATGTTTTTAAGGGGATTGGGAGTGAGAGGATGTATGTGTGGTAGTGGTTTTATATTCAAAAGAAAAAAAGATTTTCTTAGTTGTATTGTGGTGAAGGTTTAGGCCTCTCAATTGTGTTTTTCTTTTAAGAAATGAATGAGTACTAATGAGATGGTTGTGTTGTTTCAATGCTAAATAAGGAAGATTAATATAAATTTTAAAGACAAAAAAAAAATAATAAAAAAGATGATGGATATTTCTATCTTACAACTTATAGTAACTGCAATAATAATAATAAAAAGTACCACACACTGAGCTTTTGATTATTACAGTGCATTGATAAAATAACATGGTGGGCAAAGAATTTGAAATAAAAAAAATATCTCGTTTGGGAAATTTCAAATTGGGATGTGCCTGCTGTAATTATAAGTGGGGAGAATCCGAAAATGCAATGATGGATCTTCTAAATTATTGCAGTGGTGTTTAATTAGTAACAGTCCGATGTAACGAATTACTAACTTATTATTGACAAGTAATTAAGAAATGCGCAGTAGAGCATCATGCTCCATTTAAACAACGTGGTATTAAATTTAGCACTTCAATTTTATACAGTCACTTTATAATTCGCTAGGGGATTTTAAGATATTTTTACTTTATTTTGTAAGTTATACCAAATGCACCAACTGTTGATTTGGGGATTTTTTTCATGTTAGCTTTGGTACTACAGGTTGGTACTAAAAATAGAAATTCACGTCATTTGGGCTATTTGGATGTTATTGGTTTCTATAAAAATTATTTAATGCGGATGTTTATTAAATTAATTCTGAAATATTAATGCTTGAAAATGCTTATTGTATAGTGAAAATCAAATTCACAAAGCATCACTTGAAGAAATGGGATATTTTTAGGGGAAAAAATGACAAAAAATTGAAATGACTAATTAAATTGATTCTTGGAAGCAAATAACAGTTATTTATAGTTAAATGTAAGCTAAGATCAATGTATATATTGGGTGAAACTTATTTTAAATGGCAAGAAAGAAACGGGAAAAATCGCCATTGGAGCAGATAAGATTTAGTCTCGTTTGTCACTGTAAAAATCAGTGTTTCGATTTAGAAATTCACTCTGTATACCCCATTTTTTCAACAACTTAAATGCAAAAATTTAGTAATGAAAACCAAATCCGGAAACGCTATAAATGTACTTGTGAACTTTTTATCTTTTGGCATTTTAAGAATTGCCCCTCGATTCCATCATCAAATAAAGCAATCTGTATTACAATTTACAAATCTACAAAGCATACAATCGAGATATCTCAACCACAATTCTCATTTTTCATTTTCACTTGTCAATAAAAATTCAGATTGATGCCATTGTGTTGTCTCATAAGTTGGTTCGCTTTTCTGCTTTCCCCCTCTCATTAACATCAATGTAAAAAAAGCGAACGAACATATGAGACAGCATAATATTACAACATGATTGCTACTATCTCAAATAAATTGGTGCATTTTGTAAAAATTGATTGATTTCCGGGCTATAATAATATCTTCTCGAACTTAAACTTGGAAAATAAAAGTAGGGTAAAAATAATTGTATTTGATTATGATATTAGTGTGAACGGGCATTGATTTTTGCTGTTTTGAATAGAGAAAATCACAATCAATGTGAATGTACATTGCACAATGTATACTGTATTCGTACTCTGTGTGTATATATGTGTGGTTAATGATCATGGAAGCGTGTAACCAGGTGGGAAAATTCCGCAGATCAGCTTTGTACTTTGAGTAAGTTTAGCAGCGCTATCTATACATTCAATGACCTCATCTATTATCATAATACAGTAAAAATGTCTAACACAGTAGCAAAAGTCGTGTACACTGTAATATACTATGCTCGTACACGTATAATGTTAGTACATCGTACTAATGTACGCGATTGTACCTCTTTTTTTATTATTTTATTCAAGGAAGACTTTTTATGCTTGAATGATTTTTAATCGACTACTAGGCTACTACAACTGCCAACCAATTATTGTTAATCTCAGTTTGTTCACCTCTCAAACTCTCATTTTATTATTATTATTATTATTGCTGTTGTTGGTATTGTTATTATCAGGTGGTGATACAAATTGTATTGTTAAATAACATGTGTTAACAGTTAACGTGTCTCATGAATTTTATTTTATGTTTTTTAATTTTATTGTGTCTGAAGCTAGTTTTTTATTTTATTTTTTTTTGTTATTAATTTTGATTTTACAATGGACATCCGTGCGTTTCAATCTGTAGCTGCGTGTGCCTGTTTGGGACTTTTTTGGGTGCTATTTTTTAAAATGTGAAGAATAAAAAATGAATAATGGGGAAAATGTTGCAAGTTTGAAATTGTTGTGATTTACAACGGTTCATTTGCACAAAGAAAAAATTTTTTAAAAGTTTTTTTTTGTATTTAAAAAAGCACATATTAACGTTTGATATTTTTTCGCAGAAGAAAAGGGAAAAAAAATTCGGGGAAATGTAACAAAAGTACCAAAATATTATAGTATCATCGACTTTATAAGAAAACTTCCTGTGTCATACATCAGTTAAGAAATGAGACTTTCATGCATTAGTTACAATGGCAATTTGTCTCTTTTAAATCAAAAGTTCTTTAGTTTCGTTTTTTGATGACCAAACCGCGTTTTTATGCAAGAAACTTAAAAATTGGTATTATAAATGGGCTAAAATTGATTCAACATTGCCATGAGATTGGCAAATCAATGTAAATTAATCATTATATTTCAAATATTGTAGTTTTTGATAAAGAGTCTTTCTTTACCGTAACAAACTGTACGTAACTTAGGAGAACCCCCTCGTCATTATTCGTGCTCTTAAATTCTTAATTGCTAATTGAAATTTTGTAATGGCTACATCTAATTTGCCCAATTAGCCATCAGCTGGTGGCTGTAAAACGATTTCAGTTTTAGTAATTGATTTGATAGCACCTTTTAAATTGGATGGGATTTAATTTTGAATTTTTAGATGTGTTTGCTGGTGGTATTGTAACCACTTAAGAGATTAGGTTGATGGATATTGTTGGATTAGATTTGGATTAGTCTTTTTATTTTTCTTTTGGCTAGGCGGTATTAAATGTCTAAGTAAGCCATGCCATAAATTTACCGCGGCGGCTGAGTTTGTTTTGCGCATATGGAAAAAGTGTTATTTCAATGACTTAGTCAATTTTTTTTAAATTTTATTTAAAATAAGTGGGCAAAATGGGAGTGTTGTGCTTTTAACGGCATACCGGTATACCTGGTAGACGATGAAAAAAATAAAAAAATCTATCATTAAGGATTTAATTAAATTATGCAGTGAGTGATACTTCAAAATAGGCTTAAGACTGATTTGCATTTTATTGGAAATTTGAGGAGAATTTGGTGTCAATAAAACAGTGAAAATTAGGCTACATAACATTGTTACGTGAAATGTGAAGCTCAATATCATATTAAAGGTTTTAACGTTATGCTTCATGCTTAAATACTGCATAAATTAAGTTTTTTGAAAAAAATTAAAAACTAAGCACTTTTGGAAATTTAAGTATGAAATTGTTAAGATAGTTTGTATGCTTCTAAACATTTACTATTACAAACATGTTTTATGTCTTAAAAGTTAATAAAATACCAAAATAAGTGATTTAAGAGCAGATACTTGAATGACAGGAAGTCAGCATTGTAAATTATTGACAAAATTGAATCTTAAAATCGATTTCTTAAAACTCCAAAAGTAAAATTTTGTCGTAGGAAGATTTTTAAAATGTATTAAAATTTAAATTTGGTGCCCTAGATAGCAAATCTAAAACCTTAAATCTATATAAAATAGTTAACTGTCAAATGTATTAATTTAAAGATCAAACCATTGATTTTCCTAATTAACAGTGCTGTAATTTAATAATGAATGTGTATAATTGGAAATTAGTTTGTGAATAAGTTTGCTGGTCCCAAATAGTTACTTTATTAATGTCTCAAAATGTTTTTTAATTGGTTCTTGACACTGTGTAGTGTACCTGACGTTATTTCACTAAATCTTAAATTGACTTTCATTATTGAGATTTATGGACGGAAAATTTTATTTGCTTATCATTTGACACCACTTACACGCACTTGCACTTCTTAAATTGGCTTCTTAAACCGATGATACTTGGTGATGTGGTTTCTATATGGTTTTTTCTATGGTTTATAAAGTTACTTAAAAAGTCATTTAGTTTGGTCAGATGAGAGAGAGGTAATTGAACAGACCATGACAATTGAATTGTAAAAACAATTCAGTGAAGTGTTGAAAGTTTTACCACAGTGGCATACTCGAATGAATATGACGCCCGCGTCCCTTTTCCAAATACAGTACTAAATGTAATACCCTTGACTCAAATTTAGCTTCTTCAAAAAAAAATTCTGAAGCAATAGATTTATGGTCCTAAAAATTCTTTATATATCAAAACGTGTCTCTGAATGTTTCTCAAAAGTCAAATTCGGTTACTAGGAACCACAGTGTCCTTAAAGCTCAATTTGGTGTCGTAAATAGCAGTTGGATTTAGCTCTTTGGAATTAATTTAGCCTTTAGTTAAAACTATTCCAGTGTCCAAGAAATACAATTGTGGTATTTATGACATTTGTGGGACAGAGCATGTGCCGTATCGGTGACACTCTGAATGGGACACAGTTGGGTACCACTATGTAACGTTTAAGGTGTATTGTGAACCATTGTTTTGGTCATTTTTTTACCTTGTTAACACCCGTGTAATTAATAACTGTAAATGTCACTTGTAACTTACAGTTTAGATTTATTGTTGGTTATAAAAATGCCCAAAATCATGGCACCTTGCAAGGTCACTCGTTTATTGTAAAGGGAGTAATCAACTGACCATTGTGATTTTTTTTGACCAAACTGTCTTTTATGGCTGTTGTCTTATTAAGCCATCTGTTTGTCAGCAACACAAATATTGTTTAACCGCGTATCCACCAGCTCTCTCATTTAGGGCCCCTTTGTATTGGTTAGGGCGATTTGAGTGTTTACTTACGAGTCTTACTTCTAGGTTCTCTAGGTCCATCTACGGTGACTTTAATAGCTTTGCCATACGTCGTCACTTGAGGAGGGTTTGAACTGATGGTAATTGTCAAATTGAAGCTTTTACCTGAAATTTAAAAACAATTAAGATTGGTTTTCATTCAGAAAATTGTAAAAGAATTATAAAAAGTAGTCAAGGATAACTATTTAGGCATTTAACCAATTTTACATCAGTAAAAAAATCCATAAACTAATAAAACAATAAAGCTGTAAAACTGGGTCTTTGTTGGGACATTTTTTGGTGCTTCTTAACAAGGTATAAAACTAAATTGCTAATATAAATATTGGACTTGAAAACTGAGAATCTAGTTTTCCCTTCAAGAAATTCGTGGACAATAAACACAGGGAGATTTATTATTTACAATATGTGCAATGTTAACTTTGAAATACAAATATTAACAAGCTGGCATATATGGGCCCACATAATTGCAGTACCGGTAGGCCTATAAATCAAAACATGGAAATTTAAAAAAAAAAAAAGTTGTAAAAAGTTTAAAATTTAATCTGACAAGAGAAATTTGAGGAGTTTTTTGTACATTTTATAAATAGAAAATGAGATTTTAAAATTTTTATTTGGTCATTTTATATTTCTAAGTTTAATTTTTAATGCATAAAATAATTAAATGTGTTTGAATGGTTATATTAATTTTATGTTGAGTAGTTGAATTGTCCAATTAAGGCCCTAAATGTTACAATAGAATTACCGTCTGAATTTTTCTAATTAAATTTGGTGTTGAGGATAACTTTGCATTTTTAATTTGCAGCTTAATTTCGGGCATTTAGGTTGATCCCTTAGGGCATCGAATTTAATTCCTATATTCACTAAATTTGGTGCTTGAGTTTGCACATGTACATCATAGCATACTGTAAGTTTGAGAACCACATTTTGAGAATAGATGTTCTCAAATCTCAAAGCTTATTTTCTTCAAGTGTCACCACTTCATAAAAACTAAATTTTATTCAGCCGTTTTGGCTATGTTTACGTTTTAAGAGGATTACATTTTCCCACTCGAAAAATTCAAACCAAATGTGTTAACTATCAATTTCAAATTACAAAAAAAAGAAGAAAAAAAAGTCTGAAATTGGTTACAGTGCAGATTTTCACTTGAAAAGTTTATGGTTTACAAAATGTCCGGTTTATATTATTTTTTTGTTGCTGCGTTTAAATGAGTAAAAGTACGGTAGTGGTGGTGGTTGTTCGGTGGTGATGGTGGTTGTATTCACCGCCATGTGTTGTAAAAGTGTGTTGTGTGTGCAGTGAATTTACGGCTGGCTTCCACAATGACAAAAAGGCTGAGGGAGATTTTGTGGAGAGTAAAAAGGGAGAAAGATGAAAATGAAGGGAATGGGGGAAAGGGGGAGAAGAGAAAAAGAGGGGGAGATATCTGTGTAAAAGCAAAGCACAGAGAGATGAAAAGGTGGTGGGGAGAAAGAGATGATTTACGAGGCCAAAAACAGACAAGCAAAGGGTGGTTGGGGCATTGGTTAGTGGTGAACCGAAAAAGAGAGTTTGGAGCTGAAAGACCCTTTTTCAAACCAAATATGAATTAACCCACAGTCCACACCATAAAAAAAGAAAAAGATGGAATCAGAGAGGGATTCAATGTTGGAAAACCGACTGAGGGATGTTATTGGGGTAAAACAGAAAAATAAAAAATTTCTTTCCTTTATAAAACTCCCAGAGTCCCCGTTATCCCTCTCCCTCCTCTTACACCAAAATACGTATCCTTCTTTTATATAAATAAGAGACTGGATATAAGGGATAAATCTAACAATAGGACCCTTCTATTTCATTATTTCCAAACTTTTTCAAACAAGGAGACAAATGTTGCCTGCTGCTTACAGCTGATTTGAAAAAGCCCCCACAAGCGACATCACACAATCACAATTGACAGGACACAAAAAAATTATAATATGAAAGACATGGAATTTACTTCATTTGCTTATCAGCACTGTGCAGCGTTTTAGGGGCTTTTCAATGTGGGGAATGTCTTAATTATGAAACTTTACCCAAGCAAAGGACCAGCATGATGGAAGTATTGAATGAGTTATGGATTTTTGTAATACTTTTAGAAGGCAGTGTTGTATTTAAATGAAATGATGTCAAAGTTTGGCCATGAAATTGTGCCCCTCTGTCTCGATCACTCCAACAGTGGACGGAGTTTTTAATCAAATTTCAAATTTTAGATTGAAGTATCCTGAGCACCAAATTTGTAAATCTGATTTTGAATTTTTAACAAAAATGTTAAAAGTGAGTTGTATGAAATGACCAATAATTTAGACAAATTGTGAAACTAATATTCTATAAAAATCCGATTTTTTCGTTTTATTTTTATATATTTATTTGGGTTTGATAAATCTAATGCCTAAGACAGTGAAGTTGTGAAGTCTAAACAATCCCATGTCGAATTGTATGGCAAAATATTACTTCAAAGTTTGCATTGAAAAGTAAAAATTTAGTTCTGTGAAATGGCATATTTTGCTAAATTAAGCATCCTGGACATCAAATTTGGGTATTGAGAATCTGGTTTAAGTATTGAAAATAGACCGACATTTTTGTTTGCTTATAATTCCCATGAAATACAAATGAAAAATCTTTTTTTTTTTTTTTGGTCGTTTATTTAAAAATTAACATGTTGAAACATGGGAAAAAATTGATTTTATTATTAGAAAAACTGAGGCTAAGAAATATTGAATAATACACCAACAAGTTATGGATTTTGCGTTTTCGAGAATTTTTTAACACCTAATTATTTCTATTTCATAATTTTAAATAAAAAATACTACTCAGGTAAACTACACGAAATTATTTTATTTTTAAGCCACAACTTTATAACTTGCACAGTAGTACAGTAAATTGTCTTATTTTGGGAAGAAATATTTTAGTGTCTAAATATGACAATTTTAGGTCAAAATAAATTTTTCAACTCTTAAGCACCAGATTTTTTTACCAAATAAAAAAGACGGAAATGTGTTCTTTCTATGGTTACTCATTGCAATTTACTGTCCATTTCAATTTCAATTTTGCATATAATTATAATAATAAATTGTAATCGACATAAATTATTACTAAACTGTAAACATAATAGTTGAAACTTAAAAGTCACCGATTGTTTACTTTTCAAAACTCCACACAAATCTTTCATCTATTTTTAGATTTTCTAAGGAAACTTTAAAGAATGTAAAAATAAAAATGAAAAAGAAATTTATATTCATTACCCAACAACTTTTAACGGTTACTTAACATTTTCAAATCAAAACAACAAAAAATTTAAATTGTTTTTTAACTTAATAAAATGACCACAGTAAAATTGGAGTAAATTAAAAATGAGTTGTTGAATGTTTACATTTTTGGGAATGGTCACAAAAATTATGAATGACATTTGATTAATTTATTAACTTATAATTTGTACATTTAGTCAAAGAAAATTTTATTTTGTCAGCTGTGGACATTTTTTTAGGCTTACTGTGATGTTATTTATTTTTATTTCAAATAAGTACCAAAGTTTAGCATTGAAAATTGGGTCGTGTTTTTCGAGAAATGAGGGCAAATTATTTAACAATAACTACTAAATTAGTAACAAAAAAACCTGCACATAAATTAGAATTTTGAAGGTCTTTTTATCTCATAATTTTGCATACGTGGAGTATCTGTAGGTCCTAATTGTTGCTTAGATTATTTTTAGGGTTAAATAAATATCGTAAGTGTTGGAAGAAATGAAACATTTTTTTATACATGCAAGGTCACATGGTTTTTATTCTAAGTTTACTAAAAAGTGCGTTTGAACTCACCCCTTCCACTTCTGCCAACAAATCTGAGGTCGTTAAATTTGGCCACTTGATTTTTCATGATGGCCGTGTGATTTCTAAGTTCGGCACAATAGTTTTCGTCGTTTCCCGCTCTGATAGTGACGATTGTTCCATCGAGAATTTCACCCAGAGCTACAACCTTAAAGGCCACTGGTAAAGTTTTGTTGGACCTCCAGTGTTGAGGCAATGCTGAACACACAAAGTTTGGACTCCCAGTTCGTACCAGTTCACCCGGGTGCTCGCTCAGCACTTCGCTAAGCACCCGTTCACCCAGCAACAAATCTGCTGATGACGTCATTTTGGCCGATGGACACACAGCCTCAACGTCTTCTTCCGCCACTACTTCCTCCTCAAAAAAGTCTTCGACTGGCTCGTCACTTATGGAGTGTTGCTGTTGTTGTTGCTGCTGCTGATGATGAATGTCACTCAGTAGATAGGGATGGTGGTGGTGGTGATGATGATGGCTGGTGACACTGGTGGTTACGGCTGCAGTGGCGGCAGGCGTGACGGCGGATGAGCCGTTCAGATCTAAGGGTAAATGCATAATCTCTACATGAGAAAAATTGAGACACACTTTGGGTCCATACGCGGCCAAGAAAAAAATATAGCCAAAACTTATTCGGGGTTTGTTATAAAATGCTACAGCGTTGAAGAGGACCGCAATGAACACCAAACAACATCCAAGTTGCGGTTGTAAGTGAATAAATTCTTCTTTTTCCCCAACCAAAACCCTGCCAACCAACCAACCACTTCCCTCAACTAACCCCAAACCCCAACGTTTAACCACATCACACCGCAAAAACAATTCCTACGCTATTTGCGTCATAACTTGGCCAACATCTACCAATTGCCTTTCCCTTGCTCCAATCATGACCAACTTGCTCTGAATGCTCTCTGGAACTATTTCGCATGAAGGTGTAGGAAGATTGAACGTCTGTTGGATGTGAGTAGTCAAACGACCCCTTATGACCTTTGGAAGAAGCCATTTTTCTTCTCGTAGGGATTTTCGGTTTCTCCTTTGATGTCAAGCTTTGTGGGAAGAATTCATACGTGAATAGGGAATTTTTTTTTATGTTACGCTACACAAGATAAACATTAAGTATGGCCTTAAAATGTTTTACATTGTCCAACTTAATAATTATATTGAAATTTATGTGCTCATTATACATGGCAAAACAAACACGAAGTGCAGCAAAATGAGTTTTTATTTTTACTTTTAATTCAGATTTTTATTCTGTTTCTTTTAAGTAATAATTATCATTTCAATTTTCGGCAGAAATTAAATCTAAACTCTTTTTTGTGGAGTTTTTATGGCTTTGCATTGCATCAATGCTTATATTAAAATGGGATTTGCTTTTTTGTTTGTTGAATAACTTGTAAATGTTGTTGACAGCACTGTAATATTTTGTCTTCCCTACTGAGAAGCACAGCTGCGTCTGTGTGCAATGTGCATGTGGATGTGTGCGTGTGGGTTCAAAACTTTCAATGGAGGACACACAGAACAACAGTGGAGGCTTTTGTGTAAAACGTTTATAAATAATGCTGCTGCTTCAAATATACATATGGAAAAGAGGGATGTGGGCTAGAAAGCTAATTCAGTTGTAACTTGTAAGACGAGGGCTAAAAAGTACAGTACAAACTTGCTGCTGTGGCTATAGAAGTTTGCTAAGAAAAATTGAAAACAGATTGTAGGGCCTCGATTTCAAGATTCAAATATGAATTTAAATTCGTTCTGGGGGATGTAAAAGTTTATGTAGTTAAACACCAGTCTTAAAACTTTATTAAGACCAATAAGAACCATGCACTTTATTTATTTATTGAGTCATAAAACATGGTCACTTAAGTTTGTGTATACCTAAAGTAACATTTCTTGATTTTCAACCAACATATTAATGGATTTGCTTTGTTTTGAGGATTATTGCTGGCAAGAATGACTAAGTTTAATTAATAACAATCATTATTAAGTGGCTTTATGTAAGGTTTACATTCCCTATCTGGTCTGGGTCAATTACAAGCTCTCCATTGGCTTTGATGGTGACCTATCTTGTACTCTTTTTACAGGCCCATGTACGAGTCCTTGAACATCGGTTTGTTATTTTGTGGGGCTTTCCACTTGAAATTGATAGTCAAAATATGTGTGACTAGTTGGATTAGTTAACACTTATGGGCAGTTATTGTGAGATTAAGTCATGGACACTTTGAATGAATTGTATTCGGATTTTGGGTCTGTTTTGATGGTAAATATGATTTTTCATGCCCTTTTTCATCTCTGGGATGTTTTCCATTCATGTTGTGGAGAAATGATGTGGGTTAGTACTTGGGAGCAGACAAAGGGGGGTTAGGGGGAAGCAGGGTTATGGGAGGATGGTTGATAGGTTCATTTGCAATGTCGCTGGGGTGAAAGGGACAAGTTGAAAAGCTTTTTCTCCTATTCTTTGTACATAAGTTGAGAACAGTGAGCACTTGAGAAACAAGGTGTAAGGAGGTTTTTGGAAAATGTCTTGAACAACTTGTACTTCTATATTTCTCTCCCTCTCCCCCCCCTCTAAATATGTTGTTACATTCAGACATTTACCTCATTACATTTTAGTCTTTAATATGGCTTTCCCCACTTTTTTTTATTCTTTATTCGTGTATGAATTTTCATATATGGGTTTACATACAAAAACTAGACATGATAGTGTAGATTGGCTTTTCTCCTATCATATGGGAGGTTCCATATAATCCATTGTACAGATGATTCATGAGAGGAGAGTGAGAGAAGGAGGGGGGGGGGGGGGAGCAGGGTAAAGGGAGAACATGAATGTAACACCAAGCAAAAAGTTTGGGGTCGGCCCAGATTTCTGCTTTTCAAATTTCAAGTCCAGCATGCAGTAATAATTTTCCTTTAATTTTTTTTTACCCTCTGAAAGCAAAATTTTATGGATTGTTGACATGATGGAGTGTAGCTAAAGTTTGCTTTATTGATTGTTGACTTTTCAATCACATTCGCTATGAGTTTGTGATGTTTTTAACTTAAAAATACAACTTTATTTTTTATCTTACATTATTTGATATACTTTTTTGGAAATAGGGTAAAAGCGTGACGGTTTGAGTTACTGTAACTTGCGACTGAATTGTTGCTTGGTAAGTTTTGTTTATGAAAACAAAGCACCATTTTGATTTTTGAAGGCTTTTTTTTTTATTGAAAAGTAAGCTGAGAGAAGTACTGTACTCAATAGTGAGTGACCCAACCTGTAAAAGGCGGGCACCGTCACTGTTGGGAACACCTCAATTTCTGATAACCGTGACTTGCGATGGAGGTAAAGTTAGTAAACACTGTCATAAATCAATATATCAAGCGTCAAGGGTAAATAACTAAAATTATAGTATGACAATTACTAATGCAGGGGTTTAACATGCTTTTAAAGTAATTTTTTACAACGACAGTAGGAATTAGGATGGTTGACAGAATAAAATAAATTGAGGTTTTGTAATACAGTAGTCGGTTTACCTATCAAGATATGAGTATTTCTAGTCAATCTAAATTTAGTAAGTGTCTAGCTAAATCGGTGAGACATGGACTGAATATGAAATTTTGTATTGAAGACTGAAATGTAAACTACTGTGACTCAGAGATAACTAGACTGTAAGTCGCGTTGACAATATAATTTTGACGCCACATTTACCAGGGTCGAGTTGTCTACTGTGTAATCTCATTAAACCAATCTTAAGCTTCACATTCTGAAGATCAAAAAAAATAATAAGAGACTGTACGGTACTGACAAGTGCAAATACAGTGAATTCTCGTTAACACGAAGTCGACGGGACCGAGATTTTTCTTCGTGTTAACGGGGTTTTGTGTTAACGAACACATGCAAAATATAATAAATATTGGTCAAACTCACATTTTTGAGAGTCAAACTGACATTTTTGAGAGTCAAACTCACATTTTTTTAGAGTCAAACTCACATTTTTTTAGAGTCAAACTCACATTTTTGAGAGTCAAACTGACATTTTTTAGAGTCAAACTCACATTTTTGAAAGTCAAACTCACATTTTTGAGAGTCAAACTGACTTTTTTTAGAGTCAAACTCACATTTTTAGAGTCAAACTCACATTTTTGAGAGTCAAACTCACATTTTTGAGAGTCAAACTGACATTTTTTTGATTTTCTCTTCATTTTCTTTGACGATATATGCAATTTTTCATTCGGAGAAGCAAAATCAGTTCGTGTTAACGAGGGTTTGCTTCGTGTTAACGAACAAAAAATGTATGGGAAAGCCTATACTGTAGTTTGGGACCAAAATGTTACTTCGTGTTAACGAGAAATTCTTGGTAACGGCGTTCGTGTTAACGAGAATCCACTGTATGTAACTGGGTTTTAATGCGTTTTTTTTGTTTTTTTTTGTTTTGATTAGTAAAATTTGATTTTATTGTAGTGATTAAGCCAATTAGATCGATTTGTTGAGCTGGTTCTTCATTGTCATGAAACTTCCCTGTTTTAACTATGCTTTCTAATATTTTAACTGCAAATCACGTAATTTGCATAAACATGTGTCGGTGTTCAGTTAAAATACGCAGTTATGCACTAAACAGCGTAACGATTTATTTTCAAGAGTTAATTATATCCTTTTCATGATTTTTATGTAAAAAAAGAAGCCTTAAGCAATCAAATTACAAAAACAAATTGAAAGAGGCTATTGGCACTTTGAGCTGGCAGGTGATCCATATATTTTAACAAAACTAAAAATAAACATCAAAAGATTTGTGTGGGTTAAAAGTTAAAACTTAAATAAGTTCCATACTGAGCTTTGCTTTATTTTGGTTTGCGACTTATTTCACTTCTTCAAGTAAAAATGAAACAGTTATCTGATCCATTTTCTCTTGAAGAAGTAAAATTAAAAAGAAAAAGAAAACATGTTGTTGGCACTTGACAGATAGACACATTTCGTCTTCTTTTTTATTGTTAATTTAACAATTTATTAAAAAGGTTTTGACAAATAAGTGCATGTGTAGTTGAAGTGCTAATCTTGTATCTTGTGTCCAAAATCCAAATACATTTTATTTGTGTATGTTCGGGTCGGCTTATTTGAGTAACGGAAATCTCCGTGTGGGAGCCTACTTAGTACTTCACCCTGTTACAAATACACACAGTTAAAGTAGCAAAAGACAAATTTCTGTTTTTTTCTTTTTAAACATTACCAAATTCCCCATGGTGTTTAAACCAGACGTTTTTTTTCTTTTTCATCTTCCGTTTTCTTTGCCAATTCAGTCAAGTGGTATCACTTAGCACTTGTTCAGTCGTGAGTAATTACTTAAAGTGAGTGAGAGGGGTACATGGAAGAAAAGACACTCTTGCGAATCATGTCAAGGAAAACAAGACACTATAATAACCAAGACATCAAGTTTGCAATAATCAAAGCGCACACAGCACATGCCATTTTCGTCTGAAGGGCGGGACGGGGCACTGAGGGCAAGGGCAGTTAGCGACCCGCAAAGGCAATGGATACAGTGTTTCTGAACGTTCATATTTCATTCTAGGAAGTAGGAGCAGTAATAGGGCTTGTCGACATACTGTACTGCTAAATTGCTTGTCAACACGTTGTCTTTGGGGAATTTATTAGTTAAAATGGAACCATTTTTGGTGAAAAACTATTTTTGAAATTGCTTTTGTCATATTTGGTAACGATGGTGGTCAGTTCGGATAAAGAATTTAGTTCTGGTGAATATTTAGGTCAGTTCATGTAAGATTTATAATCGGTTCTGGAAAAAATTGTGATCAGCACTGGTAAATATTGTGGTTGGTTCGCGATAGTAAATATTTTGGTCGGCTTGGTGAATATTCTATTATTTTGGTAAACAATTTGATTTTGAAATCATGGTTACGTTTGGTAAAACTTTTTTTGTTATTTTTGATAAATATTTTAATCGATTCTGCTAAATCTTTTGGTCAGTTGTGGTAAATATTTTAGTCAGTTCTTGTAAATATTTTGGTCATTTCTGCTAAATCTTTTGATTAGTTCTGGTAAATATTTTTGTTATTTCCGGTAAATACAGTATTTTCGTCAGTTTTGGTAAATATTTTGGTCAGTTTTGGTAAATATTTTAGTCAATTCTTGTAAGTATTTTGGTCGATTCTGCTAAATCTTTTGGTCATTTCTGCTAAATCTTTTGGTCATTTCTGCTAAATCTTTTGGTCATTTCTGCTAAATCTTTTGGTCATTTCTGCTAAATCTTTTGGTCATTTCTGCTAAATTTTTTGGTCATTTCTGCTAAATCTTTTGGTCATTTCTGCTAAATCTTTTGGTCATTTCTGCTAAATATTTTGATCAGTTCTTGTAAAACTATATTCACTGCTGCTAAATATTTTGTTCAGGTTGTTAGATTTTGTTGACAGCTTTGGTGAACATTTTTTTGGTATATTGGTTAGTATTTTAGTAACTGTCTAACTCTATAGATAAAGAATGTAATAAAATTTTAAAAATTGGACATAACTTTGAAATCAAATGTAATTTTGAAAGTTAGAAAACCGACAATGTTACATCATACCATAATTTACTAATCCAAAAAGTCGCTCAAAACTGACAAATTGATAACAGCAACTGTCGACAGCAATAAATCTCTGTATTCTCTGCCATTCGTAATAATGACAAACTGTCAACAACTCTTTAAAATATGAAGCTGACATACAACATCATTCACAATTCTAAATCTCGTCTTAATATGAGAGTTGCAAATATCGATAGCTTGTAATACCAAAATAAGTTATAAGCATTACAAATGTAAAAATATGGACAACCCAAAATGTCGACAATGTAATCCAGTAATTGCATCTGATCCATTAATGTAATCAACCGAAAATTTTGAGGGTTTTAATAAATTTTCAACACTAACGAAATATAAATTTAATAATTTTAGTTTTTGCTATTTATATAAATTGTTTTCATTGAAGTGTAACCTTTCTTACACTTTTAGAGGCATATTAGCATTAAACTCATTTTCTTTTTATGGTTATTGCATTCATCTTAAATTTATTTTTCACAAAATTTCAAAGAAAAAAAAATAAAAAAAAAAACTTTAGTTGTTTTTCATCGTTTGTCAATGAAGAAAGAAAATCCGTTGCAGTCACTTAAACTTAATTATCTGGGGGGTTGTATTTATCTAAATTGTTGTTGTGTGTGTTGTAGTTTATTTAAACTGATTTTGGGAGAGTATTTTTCTACATACAGTATATGCGAAAAAAGTATAAATTTGTTGTACTTTGTTGTGTGCGTGTATTTAAAGTAAATTGGAAAGGGCTTGTCATCATCATCAAAATACACTGTGTTTCAAATTTATAGTCAAGTCGTTTAGTATCGTTCATTTAGTATTTAGTTACAACCTAGACTATTTAAAAGCCAATTTCTTAAAAAGCTTTATAGATAGATGGGTAAAGAGTTTTTTATTTCACCCCTTTACACTTTTTTTTCTTCCCCCCTAATTGTGATGAGAGGGATTTTTTTTCAAGGGGGTGTAATATAGGCTTAATGATATGGCGGGTGAGATCGCCTTAATAGTTTGTAGGTGGAGTTTAAAAGCAAAAAAAAAAAAAGTTTTTATGTATTTTTTCCACTGATTGAATAATTATCAGCTTGGTTGTTCACGCTTAATAGAATTGGTAGCAGTTTCTTTTTTTCTTCTTTTTTTTTTTTTTTTTGGAGAATTTCTTTTTTGCTCAAATTGATGAAACGGGAAGTGCTAACGCTAAACTTAGGAGTCTCATAAAAACACTCTATTTAATAAACACTATTAAGCCTTATTCATGTCTTGATGAGCCGCTCTGTTATTTTAACACCTAAAAACAAGACAAGAACAAAAAATAATTGACGTGTGGAATTTTTTTTTTTTTGTTTGACGAGCAATTGGTTGATTATTTGATTGGGAAACATTGAACAAGCATTTTTATTTTGGTGGTTAACATTGTTTCGGTTTGGGGCAGTATTTTTTTAAATGGGCTGTTGTCAGTTTTTAACGTAGCTACTCTAAAAAGATTTTTTAAGTTTTTTTTTTATGATTAAACTGTTTTTTTTAATTTAAAGATAAATTGCAGTTCCAATTTTGATAATTTTGAAAAGAATTCTGAAATTTTAAATGGTGAAATTTGGTGAAGTTTTTAATGTTAAAACAGTTTAAAATCTTTTAATGCAATCTTATTTTAAAGATGTTTAATGGAAAATAGTTTTTTAATAATGACAAATTGGTAATTAAAAGATTGTAAAATATTTTTAGGTTTTTTGCATAGCAAAGTACAGTATTTCTAAATTTTCTCACAGTAAACAATTTTTAAGTTTTCTACAATATAAATACAGTGGATTCTCGTTAACACGAAGTCGACGGGACCGAGATTTTTCTTCGTGTAAACGGGGTTTTGTGTTAACAAACACATGCAAAATATAATATATATTGGTCAAAATGACATTTTTAGAGTCAAACTGGCATTTTTAGAGTCAAACTGGCATTTTTAAGAGTCAAAATATTATGCATTTTGTGCATTCACATGCATTATATGCATCCCAGAAAAAAAACAATGCGATTTTAAATTATTTTTATAAAAACAAACAAAAAATGTATTGAATTTGTATTTGTTTTTATAAAAACATTAAAACTTAACAAAATTTTGATTCTACTTTTTCGCCGACGATATTTGCAATTTTTCATTCGGAGAAGCAAAATGAGTTCGTGTTAAAGGGGGTTTACTTTGTGTTAACGAAAAAAAAAATGTATGGGAAAGCCTATATTGAAATTCGGGACTGCAATGTTGCTTCGTGTTAACGAGGAATTCTTGCTAATGGCGTTCGTGTTAACGAGAATTCACTGTAGTTGACTTGATAAAAAAAATTCACAACTACAAAAATCTCACATTTTAAGTGATAAAATAAATATTTACTGTTTTGAACGTAACATATTTCCATTTAAACATTTTTTAATTGTAAACAGATTGAATTATCACTTGTTGAACTCAAAAATGGCAAATTATGAATTTAATATCCAGTTTTTTTAGTTTTGATTCTATAACTGATATCAAAATTTAATTATAATTTTTTTTTGCCGATGTCTAATTTAGCCTGATTTGAAAATTAGTTACACTGAATCTTTCCATAGTAATAATTCCATCACTCCATCATCCGAATAATCGGAGCATCACTTTTCAGTTTTTCATTGTACAAACTAAATGTGCTGTACATGTCTTTTTACGTTACGTAAAACAAAACCCTTTACCGTTCTGTATTATTATTTATAAGCCACTTAATTGAATACCGGCCAAACAGGAAGAAAAAAAAACGATAAAAGCAATAACTCAATTTCCTTAGCTACCCCAACCAACAAACCATAGTACAGCAACATATTAAATGAAACATCACTTTAAGTTATATTTTGTGCATATTTTGCTCGGTTAATGCGGTATACTGTATACATGTATGTGTGTTATTTTTTATACGGTTCTTTTCCCACTGATCTACCAATATGGGCGGCTATGTAAATTGACGCTAATGAAATTAGTGGATAGTGTCCTGGAAGATTAGACTCTTTTTTAATCATTGTCTTAAAAGTCTCAACTGCTTTTCTATGTAAACTGCCTCTTTCGCTTTTCTTTTTACAACGTTATTTCCTAGTAAATGCAGAGCTTGTTTTCAGCTACTTAATTAGATGGCATAAAGCAAGCACAAACTCATTTGCATAATTCTCCTCTTACAAAATCAATCTTATTTTTCTCCATCATCTTTTTATTTTTTTTCTTCTTCTTCTTCCTCTTAAAATGGAACCAAGCGAAACACTAGAACTGTAACTTGCATATAGCGTGTTGTGTATTATGTGTAAAATGTAATGTGTATCCATTCTATTCCCTCCCAACCAACCCCTTCCCTTCACTCCCATTCCTTCCCTTTACTCTTTAATTACAATTCTCCTTTGTTCCATCAAACATGTTGAGTTTCGCAGTTTTAGTGCCCTCTGGTGGCCATTAACTCCTGTGCCATATCATGTCGGTAGTGTCGACCTCTAGTGGTGAACCACTGACACCACACTCGACTATTCCCTTTCTTTTTTCTCCTTCACTCACTCCATCTCTCTGTATTTTATTTAAGGCTTTCCACTGAATCTCTATGTGGCTGTTTCTCACGTCACCAAGCAGAAAATTTAATGGGCTAAGACTTATATATACCCATGCACATCTACTGTACAAGATTGTTATCTTTACAGCCATTTTGGTGTAAAAGGCTTTAAATGAGAGAGTGGGAGTGGTTTAAGTGCAGTGGTGTGCACTTCCACCTGGGCCCAACACTTCTTATACGGCCCTTTCGAATTACACACAAAAAAACTTTGGATTAAAAGTCAAATTAATGTCCATTTTTGTTACCAAAGCCAAATGTTGTGTCATGCAAGTACTCAAAAGTCTAATTTAATCAAGTAAGATCCGATTTTAGATCTTTAAAGCCCTAATTTAATGATTTTTTTAGGCAATTCTCAATTTGGTCTTTTTATCGTTTGGTATCAAAAGTGTCAAATCTAGTCACTAAGAGTTGAAATTAAATGGCTATATTTCCTGCCAGAATTGCGTCCTATTTCTGTGCCATAGCCTAAATTTTTTAGCCTCTTTGAATCTTGAATTAGACTTTTATTTTACGTTTAAGCAATGGGGCCTCCTATTTCTTGTATGGCCTTTAGACTTAACTTTACGCCATAGCTTAAGCGCCATCAAAAATGGCGTTGTCGTCGTTTTTAATTGATCGTCTGCTGTTGTTGTTGACATTTTCTCTCTACGAAATTTCTCTCTTGGAGTCTTGCTCTCCCCCTCAATCTCACTTGTGTTAAATGTTTAATAAGAGACATCACATCATCCTATATACTGTATATATATTTCTTGTTCCCTATTATCAAACATGGCGAATAGTGTGAGCCCTCTGGCGGTTGCAGGAGGAAAAAGAAAGAAACATTTTCTCCTAGCTTTAACCAACCCTAAATAGTAAACCTGCAACCCAACTGTCGTTGTCATGGTGATTTGTTGTAGCCAACGTTTGCACTTTGTATCTCAACCCCAAATCAACATGTTTACTCTTTCATATGTGAGCTTCACTCTTTTAATAAACATCATTGTGTGGGTGGGCGTACTTGTATATGTGCTATAGAAACTTACGTAGACTGTCAATTTACTGCATATATAGACAAAGGGGTGTTACCGTTTAGTACTAATTACAGCTAACTAATTACAACTTATGTATAATTTATAATTGCCAGTCGATTCGTTGTTTATATTGCTTTGCCGTGCTGTCGGAATATGACTGTAATTTAATTATATCACGTCTCTATTTAACTTTTAGAAATTTACCAAGTGTAAAACTTTTTTTTTTTATTACCGGTACTGTATTATTTTTGGTGGGAGAATTTCTGGGAAAATTTATTAAACCAGTTTGTGTTGGTTTATGGGTGGTCACATTTTGTGTACTGGAAATTACAGGGTTTTTTCTGATTATTTTATTGGGACTTGAGCTACTGGATTTTGGGTCATGGACGAAAAGGCCTTTTCCCAAAGGGCAGGACTCAAAGCTGATTTGGTTATTGTATTTATTGTCAGTTTTTCGAAATGCCAATCTTATTGTGCGATTTGTTTTTTACAAATTTGTACGAATTGTTTTTTGTATGTGAAAACTTTACAGTGATCAATTTAATCCAATTGGTTTTTTATGTTCATTTGAAGATACGAATCATATGATGCAATACTATTTTAGGTTTTTGAACATTGTTTAATGATTAGCACGTATTGCTGATTTTTAGCATATTTTCCCAGATTTACAGTTCACTTGGCCAAATTTTTAGTCCATTTTAACCAATTTCGAGTTCATTTGACCTAATTGCTAGTCTATATGACTACATTTCTAGTCTGTTTGACTACATTTCTAGTCTGTTTAACTACATTTCTAGTCTGTTTGACTACATTTCTAGTCTGTTTGACTACATTTCTAGTCTGTTTGACTACGTTTCTAGTTTATTTGACTACATTTCGAGTCCATTTGAACAAATTTCCGGTTCATTTGACTAAATTATTTGTTTATTTGACCAAATTTATAGTTCGTTAGACCAAATTTCTAGTCTATTTGAGTTAATTTGACCAAATTGCTAGTCCGTTTAACCAAATTTTCGATCCATTTGACCAAATGTCTAGTCTATTTGAGTTAGAATTTAGTCCATTTGACTAAATTTATAGTTTGTTAGACCAAATTTCTGGTCTATTTGACTCAATTTTCTGTATTTTCTAGTTAAATTAATTTTAATTGTACAGTATTTTTATAACTTAATATCCAATTTTCTAAAATTTATCATTCATTTTGTCATTTGGAAAATAAAACCAGTTATGAAATAACTTTATAAAATGTTTTTTTTTAACTGTCTTTTCAAACTTAAAGTACGGTCAATAGCCGGGCGTTTGACCTCTGCCATCTGTCCCAAATTACGCTGTACTGTATTAAGACAGCATTTGTGATGCTGGATTCCGGAAGTTGATTACTCTCTTGTTAAAGCCTTCTGTTGTTTTGATGTTAATTGCATACAGACACAGTAGTTGCAACTTTGTTTCTGTTTGTTTGCAAGAGCAATAATTAGACTAATTTTTTTATGCATTTATATTTGAACATTGACGTAATTTCCTATTTGGCGTTTGTGTTGACGCAAGTGTTTTAATGCTACGGAGTGATTTAAGTACGGATTGTTACGGGTTGTTTAAGTAAGCGTGTCAGAACAAGGAAGTTAAACATGTTAGTTGTTGTGGTGAAGCAGTTAAAGTGGAAGGATGGGTGGGGGTGAAAGATGGGCTAAGTGGGATTTTAAGAAGAGGGAGATGACATTGTAAATCTTCTTAGTGAGCAAAAGCTAGAGCGACTTGTAATTCTACTTGCACTAAGCAACCACCTGATTCTTTTCACACAGCAAATGCTGTTGTACTGTAACTTACTTTCTACACAAAATACGCAGATGAAAAGTTTGAGTGACTGTGAGGAAGCTTATCTTGCACCATGCAATGGCTGAAATGTAGATTTAAGATTAAAAAAAAAATAAAAACATTTTAGTGATGCATTTGGTGGATTTTACTGTATTGACTTTTGACTTGGTGAAAGTGCCAAACTTGCTTAAGCTTTAAAAGCATTTGTTGTTAGTTTTTGCTGCTGAGCATATTGCAATGGAGATTGTGAAGTTGCAAGTTTAGTTTTTAGTTGGTGACTTGGTGGCATTGTTTAATGTCAAATTTTATTTTATTGTCATCATGTACTGAGTAATTGAATTTAATTAGTAGTCATTAAGTTATGTTTTTATTGATGTCATAATTAAAGAGAAATGAAGTAAAATAATATGTTTATTAGTCTGTCAAGGGATTATTTTTATTTGTCGTGAGTGAGGTTAGGTTGTCAGATCATGTCAATGAATTGAGAATTCATGTCAAGATATAGCCAGTTCACTGTACACGTCAAGAAGTTGTCAGGTAGTGTCAAGAAATTGTTATAATTTGTTCATGTCAAGGAAATGTTCATTCATGACATGGAATTGAACGTACAAGTCAAGAAACTGTCGTTCAATTCCAAAAGTTGTTGGTTCAAGTCAAGAAATTGTTGGTTCATGTTAAATAATTGTCAGTTCAAATTCAGAAATTGTCAGTTCAAATTCAGAAATTGTCAGTTCAAATTCAGAAATTGTCAGTTCAAATTCAGAAATTGTCAGTTCAAATTCAGAAATTGTCAGTTCAAATCAAGAAATTGTCAGTTCGAATCAAGAAATTGTCAGTTCAAATCAAGAAATTGTCAGTTCAAATCAAGAAATTGTCAGTTCAAATCAAGAAATTGTCGGTTGAAAATCCAGAAATTGTCATTTGAAATCAAGAAATTGTCGGTTTAAAATCCAGATATTGTCATTTGAACTCAAGAAATTGTCGGTTCAACTGAAGAAATTGTCAATTCAACTCAAGAAATTGTCATTTGAACTCAAGAAATTGTCATTTGAACTCAAGACATTGTCAGTTCAACTCAAGAAACTGTCAGTTCAAGTCAATAAAGTGTTAGTTCATGTCAAAAAAAGTTTATACTGTAATTTGTTCATGTAAAGGAATTGTCGGTTCATGTCAGTTTATGTCACGAAATTGTTGTCCGTTATTGTTAAATAAGAGTCCACTCGTATTAAGATTTTTTTTATTTATCAATCTATTGTTTGATTGGTTTTATACCTTTTTTTATTTTTAAAAGCTGTTACAGGTATTAGCCTATTACTTTATTATTAAATACGGTAGCTAATTTGTTAAATAATTGTTGTAATCGAAGTCAGTAAAATGTTATGAAATTGTCAAAACTTATGGACTGACACCTATAAAAACTTAGGATGCTATGGGCCCATCAATAACAGATTATTCTTGTATTTAAAAGTTTTTTTTTTAATTATTACTGTCCAAAACACAACCCGCAGGCCAAAATTAATAGTCGACTTGATCTGAACATTTATCAGTTTTTTTATTAAGACTTTATCATGTTTTCATGTTTTTCTACAATTAAATACTTCTACGTCGATTCTGTATAATTTAATACTAGCATTAAAATTCGCATCTTTGTGTTAATGAAGAAAAAAAAGACCACAAATGACACACTACTTAATAAATTTGTTGACGTCACTAAATTACGCAATTTTTGAGGTTTTAGCTATTGGTTCTTCAATAAGTTTGGAAATGTGGCTCTCGGTTTATGAGTACATGTACTTTTCAGACTTTCAAATGTCATTTTATTTGATTCTATTGCTAGACCGCCTTACACCAAAAATGCAGGTGTATGGTTTTGATTAAGGACTCCATGGCGTTTGAGTGCTTGAATAATTTGGAAACGTTGGGTGTGCGACTGTGCGTGTGTGTATGTGTGTGGACTGTGGATGTGTATTTTGTATTTAATGTATAGCCATGTGTTTTGTGGTTGTTTCATTTCCTCTTTCTTCTATGTGTGGGTAGTAAAAATGACGGTGTCGTAAAATGGGAGAAAGAAGATGTGATGCTGTGTGGGGTGGGAAGGAGGTGTTTATGGGTCAGTGTTAAAACCAAAGCCAACAAACGAAATAGGAAAGGGGCTATTTAAAGGGTGGCAAATAATAAAAAAAATACAAACGTTAATAGCTTCGTTTGTGTTTCTAGAAAGCAAAAGAGACAGATATGCCATCTGCAGCTCTGAGAAAATACTAAGAAAACAAGATCAAAAGTATCCAGTAGCATAAAGCGGTTTGCTTGTTAGATTTAAACATAGACAAAAGTGGTGTCACTTATGATTTTAAGTGTGTCCACAAAAGCAGGCTTCAATTTTCTTCCATCTTTCACTTCATCTTGTCATTATTGCAGCAATTAATTAACGGCTTGCACTTTCAAATTCGCTGTTAAGAGCTCAGAAGGATCAATGCTAACTTTTTTAACACTGTACTTTTTTTTTTTTTTTTGGATATGTACATAAATTTTGTTTGCTTGCAACATTTTGTAGTGAAGATCTGAAGGAGCATCAGTGACCTTTTAATCACCTAACTACTATTCATGCATTTATTAAGCATCAACGACACTTGAATTTTAATCACTTCATCATTAAATCACTTGGTTTGTAGACTATTAATTGCTTGGAATGAAAGGGTGCAGCAAAATTTATTAATGAAATGAAAATATTTTATTAGGACAAAATGGGAAGATATTAAATTACTGATTCAATAGTTGGTCATTTCAACATTAAATTTTGCAATGTAACTAAAAATGTTGAGTTGATTTGTCCAGAAATATTAGCAAACAAATGTTTAAAATTGTATCTACAGTATATGAAATTTAAGAATTTATTATAATAAAAAATATTATCTGCTTATATCAACCAAATTTTGCCATTCCCAAGTGGCTTACTGCATTACTGATAAATGTATCAAAATATTAACTGTTTGCTAAATGCTGATTAAGGAATAGAGGCTAAAAACTCCAAACATTTTTATTAGAGTTGCTGAATGTTTGCAAAAGTTATTTTAAAAATAGATGAAGGATGGTTGTATAAATACGACATAGACATATTGCAAACCATATTTATTTGATCAAAATTTTGTAAATATTATGAAAAATATAGAAAAAAATGTACTGAATTGTGTAGAAAAAATATTTGTTTTAGTGAATGAATTTTATTCAATATTGCTCTAGTGATAAAAATGGATTTTAAAAGATAAATTTTGTAACTAAATTTAGACTTTTATGGCATGGAATTGTGTCTACAGATGTAAAAATTTAAAATATTGTGAATTCGAGTGTCAGTAGATACTGTATACACTTTTGTACTGTCTAGATTGGCTTTTCTAAATTAAAAAAGGTGATTTCTAAGTTAGTACAGTATATGATATTTTGCATTTGTAAAAACATGAAATTTTGACGCTGAAGAAATTCAATGCAGTGGAATTTTAAATATTTTTATTTTAGGTTTTTGACTACAATCTGTTCAAAAACACTCTTTCTATTGAAAAATCTAGTTTTAGCTATTTCGAGTTTTTACTTCTTTTTTTTTTGTTTTTTACCAAGTTCACGTTTCATGTCAACTCAAAATGTGATGTGTTTAAAATTAAAACACACAAGGTATTAAGTTAAATGATATGAACATGTGGTGTGGTATATAACATATTTGCAGAGGCATTTGCGCAAACCTATAAAACCATTCAGCATTGTTATGGTTTGTACTTTTCTATCTCCCTTCCGCCCCCTTCTATGTTGTGTTGCTCCTCCTTGACTTTACCAGTCAATTGAATGCTAATATTTTTATTCACAAACAAACATTGACTGTTCTGATATGACGTACAGTACATTTCAGTCGGCCATCACATTGTATGCAAGCACCGAAAAAGAGAGCCAACTTTTGCTGTGTAGATGGCGTTAGCGTTAATTAGTAGTAAACCCTTAGGGCTCTTTTTATTGGACATCTCTCTTTCTCTAATTAATTAACCCTATCACACACACGCACTCCCTTCTCTCTCTTTCTTACTTCCGGTCAGATCTCTCTACTGATCGGTTACCATAGCAACCACTACTTAGCACTTGTTGTCCTATTAGCATTAATTTTCACTCGCAGGCTGCTTTCACACGGTCATATATAATTTTTGCATAATATTTTTGATCACCATGGATGTAAAACTAAGCAATAATAAATCGTTAAGTGTATATTTTGTGTGCATTTAATTGTGTTACAGTGTAAGACGTTTGCAAATTTTTATTTTATTGTCGAGTGTTACTATGACAATGCGTGTCATATGATCACGAAAGCATCTTTTAAACTGCAGATGGATATTGATTTATCATGGAGATTGGGTGTGTTGATGAATATGACGTCAAGGACGAGAAGGAGAAGGAAGAATATTTCGATGCATGGTCGCATTGGTCGGTGATGATGGATAGAACGTGGTGCTGTGGGCCCCTCATGGTTAATTTATCATTATTTACTTACAAAATCTAGTTATCAAAGTTTTTTTTTTTAAATGAAATTGATTAAAGTTTTATTTTTGCTTTAGAAAGATGGATTAACTTATTGTTAGTCTTGACATTTCTCTATAGGAATATCCATAAGTATAAATACATGAACTGTAAAAAATCACCTGTCACTTGAGTGTTAA
>JAAFCF010005931.1:3135458-3167732 GCA_013389785.1 Helicorthomorpha holstii | reverse complement strand
GAATAGAAATGACAAATTTAGGAATAGAAATGACAAATTTAGGAATATGAATGTCAAATTAGGAATAGTAATTACGAATTTAGGGATGGAAATAAATTCTGGGATGAAAATGACGAATTTAGTCATGAAAATGACGTATTTAGTCATGAAAATGACGTATTTAGTCATGAAAATGACGAATTTAGTTATGAATTGTGGAAAGATTAGTAATGGAAAAGAGCTTAATAATGTAAATGACAGTTTTAGAATATGAAAAGGTAAATTAGTTATAGGAACGACAAATTTCGTTATGGAAATAACACATTTAGTTATGGAAATGACGCAATTAGTTATGAAATTGACACATTTACAGTTATTAAGGAAATTAAAATCTAGAAACGGATATAACCAATTTAGTAGATGTAACGTTTAGTTTTTCAAATGCCTTTTTTATATCAATCTGCTGTATTTACTCCAAATATAATAGAATAATAATTAATGATATTAGCATCCTAAATTACTCTTATAAATTCAAAACTCTTACAAACTTAGTTCTTTTTTAACTACATTACTGCATTGATAAAGTGTTGATAACACATTAAAACAATAAAATTACAGTTCTAAATTAGTTCTTAAAAAGTTAGAACTTTTAACTTAAACTTAACTCTTCGAAACCACCCCTCTGACTGCTACTGTATAGAAATAAAAAATGTAATCTTTCAAACCCCAAAAATAAATCACCATGACCAGCTGACAGCGAAAATAAATTTAATTTTAAAACTTGAAAATATTTCTTCATAACTGACTATTTTATCGTCATAAATCCAGCTTTCATTGAATCTAATAAAATCGCTTTCAACAAACAAACCAACCAACCAAATTGGGAAAGGGCGTTATAACTGATCACGTAAAGTCAATAATACTGTAACACAGTGCTGTATATTCCACTGATTTTGATATCCAGCGAGTGCTGACATCATTGTACAATGTACATAGACTTCTCAACGAAGTAGACCACATAGTTATAGATCTATAGACTATTGTAAGTGAACGTAGCTTAATGAGCAAAGTTTTGCCTAGTTTATTGATTACTTATCGATTTACTTCTACATAATGGCATGTATATGCGCATATTGTATTGCACTCTCAGTTACATTGTACAGTAAAGGCAAAAGCAAAAGACCAGAAGCACTGCAAAAGTGGAAAGTCCAGCTAGTACTACTTTCGGTATATTGATATTACCCAGTTCATGTAATGTTTATTATTTAATGTTATTTCAGTCGTAGAAAACACACACAGCAATGGCAAGCAACATTTTTATATAACTTTACTGTATATATTTATTATTATTATTTTGCTGTTATTGTTGAAAGCTCGTTAAATTCTGTTTTTTTTTTCTTCTTCTACATAATATTTTTTAGTTTCTGTTGTGTATGAAAGACTCAAAGTAGCAGCATATAAAATACAATGATACATCATCGACTATTTGTTATATATAAGGGGGTTTGTTTCGCAAGGTGCAGTTTCAGTTGGGTGGGAGTGGGGATGGGGATGGGGAGGGGGGCATTTAGAAATAAAAGGAAAACAAAATAAACAAACTGAATCATGTTTGAAGTGAAGGAAGAGTCTCAAGTTGTAAGTCAAAATAGGAAGCAGAAGAAAAAAAAAAGCCTTAAAGTAGAGGAAAAGAGAAAAGAGACTTTAATTGCATATTAAATATTTACGTTGTTATTGGCGTTGAGGGAGAAAGTCAACCGTTAGAGGACTCTGCAACGACGGCTGATTCTGTTGTACTAGAAAGCCTTATGTATTATGAATAGGATGGAAAGTGGGATGGTTGGTGTGGGTGGGGTGGGGTTAGAAGAGTAGAGGATGGGAGGGGGGGGGATGGGTTGATTACGTTATATAGGGGGATGAAATGAAAGTAGAAAGTCGTTTTCAATTCCACTTGTGTTTCAACATGCGACATAGCACAAACTCTGAGAGGGAGAACAGATATCTGCATATGCATTTTAATTTCGTCTCTTGTTACTCTGCTGGGAATTTTAAGATAAAGGGCAGAGTTACCTACACCCCCACACACAACCCCCCTCTCTCTTCTTCTCTCTTCACCCTCCCCCTTTCCCCCACCCCCCATCAAAACTGCAGACCAGTTTTAAAGCTGACAAATCTCTAACTCCGATTTGGGTCCTTAATGTCCTTGGCTACCTATGCAAAAGTTAGCCGTTTTCTAGGGCTTTAATGTGTAAGTTATGTCTGAATGGCATATGTCAGGTATACACTGATATACACTGAAGTAAAGAAATATAAAATGGCCTTTTAGGTAATTTTTGGTAATCTGGGCTAAACTCTGTGCTTTGATAAATTTATGGTAATAATTATTTGTAATTAAGTTGTAGCCATAAGGCTGTTTTGGTTAAGCCCTTTGTGGTTGATGCAATTGAAAACTGTTTTGGATTTATGAATTGTTTCGTTAAATTTAGTTTGGTGTTCCAGATACTTAATTTTAATAACTGAAATTTAGGATCATAACTTTTCCGGTTTTTAGTTCTGATATTTGGCGTTTAAGATGTCAAACTTGGTGAATTCAATTTTATCTTTGTTAAATTCATAATTTATTTTGGTACATTTGCTTTACTGTTAAAAGTAGACACGTCACTTACATTTGCTATTAATATTAGGTACATTTGTCACTTTATTTAATGCTTGAAATTTAAACTTAATATAACTATGTTAGTGAATTGAATTTTAAACAAGTTTTCTATTTTGACTTAGTTTAAGCATATTTTTTAATTAAGTAAGGTTTTTCCTTTCAGCTAATTTAGGCACATATTGGGCAATAATTCAGGTGCATTGCCACTTTTCCTTACTGTAGGTACAACACTAGGTTTGGTTTAAATGAACGGTTATAGTAAAAACATTTTAGATTTTCCAGATTATTGCATTAATTTGTTAATTATTGCAAATATTTTATGATACCATCAGTAATACGACTTATTAGTAATATTAATGTCACACGACCTAAGACAATCGATTGACTCCACAATATACAGTTTATACAATACCTTTATGTGGGATTCTCAGGTAAATGATCCATTCAGGTGTCCTATCTTCTACCATAAGGCACTTTTTCCAATACTCAAAAATTATTTTGTAAAATTGGCAATTTATAATGTAATTAAAATATAGTTTTTCATTTAATTTTACGGTTTAAGTTTAAATTTTTGTTTTTTTCAGCAGCAGCACTGTAGTTTATAGCAGCTGTTTACTGCGTTGCAAAAGCAATTGACATAGGGCTAAGTGCCTATTAATAATGGTGTGAGTCGTATAATCTAAAGTGAAAGGGCTTGTTTATATAATTCAGTAAACTAGAATGGCATCTTGTATAATATTGTTGTGAAGTTAACTAAATAAATAAGGCTGGCTTGTGTGTATCAAGATATATAAGTTATTATAAAAATGGCTGCAAAAGTGGTGCAAATATCTTCCATACCATTCCAAAGCATTATGCTGTTATATCTTTTTTGAAAGTTTTTATTTGAAGGGCTGTGTATGGTAATAATAATCATAAAAAATAAAGGATAGAGTTTAGTATTTGAGTTTAAAGTAGGAGGGAGGGGTGGGATTGGGGTGGTGGGTTATATGCCTTAATAACGATTTTGAAGGCGTCCATTTTGGATTAAGTCTCTCAATTGAAAATTTTTATCCGCTTTTGGAGAAAATAAAAAATAGCATTTTCCAGAAAGAGAAGAGAAAGCTATAGTATGTGTGTGTATGTGAGATGAAAATTCTCTTATATTTATGACTGCATACATTTTTTGGCCACCCATTACCACCCACCCAACCCAACCAAGCAACCAACCAGAGTGCAGGAAGCTGCTGCCAGCGTTTAAAGTGTCGAGTGGTGGATTTTTATTAGGGGAGACGTTAAAATATCAAAATGGTTTTGGAGTGGGGGAGGCGGGGGGTGGGACGTGAGTTGGTAGGGGGGTAGGAGGGGTTAGGGTTTTAGGAGTTGAGGGGGTAGGTAGAGGGAGACCAATATATTCACCGCTAAGACTTCACTTGTCCTTATCTCGGTTGCCCAGCTCTTCCCACACGCACACACACATAACACACTAAACTTCTCCCCCCCTACCCGTCCCCCATCAACCCCACTCTTCCTTCACCCTTTAGCTTTTCATATTGAAGATGGGAGGGGAGGGGTGTGGTGGGGGTTTTGGTGGAAAGCTTATTTCTTCACCTACACACCACCCCATTCATTCCTTGTACATAAGACTTTAAGGAAGACAAGAAAGTTTGATTAACTAAAATTCTTGCATATAAAATATAAAATCGTTCGCTGATGCAAAAATGACGCAAGTAACAATATGACTCTGCAACCCAAAGTATAATCACATCTCAAACATCTTTGCCTTTTGACGTCATAAAACCAATTTTTGCATTTTGTCGACAGACACAGTGGCACTTGTCTGGCAGGGAGCACCTGCATGATACCGTAGATGTAATTGCGATTTATTTTACTGTAAAACAAATGCCCTACTGAATGATCAGATAAATTAGATGGCAATTATTTGCCTGGCGATTTGGTAAATGGATAATTTCAGTGATTTCAAATAGCCAACGTGAAAAATATCAAATGCAAAAAGGATTGGGCTAGTTTTAAGGGCTGGAAATGTTATACACTGTAATTATGGACCATGATATACTGTATAGTAGCTATGTAATTCTTTTTGAAATCATTCGCTTTAAATTGGATTTACTTGTAATATGCAACACAACTACTGATAATATGAAAATTTGTCTTATGATATTGAGAAATTACAAGTGAACTAAACGATTAAAACGTGCAATTATTAAGAAAAATAGCTGTAACTCAGCAACTTGTACAATTATTCCAGTTTATGATTGACAAAATTATGCCAAAAGACACGTAACACGAGCAAACATGTACTAAATGACAGGTAAAATGTGCAAACTGTGCCAAAAATGAGGCGAAATACTGTACACATTGCAAATTCGTACTAAAAGTATAGTTAAATTTATTAATTTTATTGAAAATTGGGCAAAATGTGCAAAATTGTGCTTCAAAAATCAGGTAGAATGTACAAAATTGTGCTTCAAAAATCAGGCAAAATGTGCAAAATTGTGCTCAAAAGTCAAGTAAAATGTGGACAAGTGTGCTAAAAGAATCAGATAAAACGGGCAGATTTATTTTTAAAATGTCTATAATCGTATATGAATTTTTAAAAGTGTTGCAATAACAAATTTTACCCCCAATACAGTAATTTCTTAATTCTGCAAACATGAACTATACTTTATTACAAATTAAATTTAAGAAAAAAGTAACATTCGTATTTCATAAAAGTTCTAAGACCTTAAGAACTGGTTTGGTCTCTGAACAATGTTGGCAATTGTATTTTGGACATGCTATCATGACAAAGTCGCTGTCACATAAATAATTACTGACAGTTTTTTTTTTTTTTTTTGGTTTAACAGCTGTGAATTGAGTAGTAGTCTCCATGTAACATAGCATAGAGGGCGTTGAGTGAATGTTATCAATTTCTCTTTTCCCTTTCAGTTAAGTTTTGATCGCCATGGGGAATCACAGAAAATCAAAGAGAATCACATAGAGATTGAAAGTGGACAAGAAGTGCTTTTTCTTAATTGATGACTTATTAATAATAGATTTTGGCTCTTAATTGGCATGTGGAAAGACATTTTAGACGTCATAGCGGGTATTTATATAGTTATTAGGGGTCACTTTTATACACAGCCACCGGTACTACAAAATAGCTGCTTATAAGAATCATTTTTTGGCTTTGAGGAAGGCCACTAACCTTTTTTTAAAGTCTTAATTTTTTTCTTGCCAAAGGAAAAAGAAAGAAGGAAAAAATTATTATGGTATCAACGGCTACTGCTCTTGTTTTCTTTTTTTTAAAGATTTTTTATTTTTTTTTGGTTGTTGTTATTTATGTTTACATAGGTCAAAGGTTTTCATGAAAAAAATTCCTTTCCCACGCTTACTTGCTCAGTCTTTTAGAGCTGATTTGATTTGCATTGTTTGGCTAACAGGAATTATTACTAAGTAGCAGACAACTTACCTTTAAAATTAATTGCAACAATTCGGAAGCTGTGTACAAATGATGGTCATTCTCTATACGAATTATTATTATCCTGTTTTTACCACTGTAATTGCATTTTAATTAAGTGCTGCTTTGTTTATTATATACTGTTTGTTCTATATTGCATGTCAATGCAGGTTACAATATACAAGGTGCTCATGAAATTTTATTAAAAATTAAAAAACTCAAAATATATACGATTATAATTGAATTTTTTTGATTTTTTTTTTAAATTTTGTTGAAACATTTTTTGAAAATTTTATTACCCAGAAATTCAAGTGCAAAAGGCATTTTTCAGTGGTCTTACAACAGATCCTTAACAGTATGGGGCCTTGGATTTTTTTATTAAATTTATAACTTTTTTTTTCTTTTTTTTTAAGTTTCACAATAACAATTTTTGTTAATATACCAAATTATATTCTAAATTGGAACATGGTTTGCTAAACAGGACTGAATAGTTTCAGCTACAAACTTCCAATGGCAAATTTTCTCGTTTATTTCTTGTCAATAAGAAACAAATGCCATTAAAGAAACAGGGCTTTCAATGACTACTAGTCCCATATTTTTCTTGACATGGTGAAATAGTACCTATAAAGGAAACGAGACGAAATCTTATCAGTTCTAATGACGATTTTTCCCGTTTCTTTCTTCTCGTTGCAATAACAAATGATCTATTTTTGAAAATCACCCGATATACTTTCTTACTGCATTTTTCCTGAATTATTTATAAAAAAATTAGTTTTGAAACTAATTTATCTGACTTTCTTAACAAAAATTTGATGCTTCTTTTTTTAAGTTTAGTATTATTCGCTACTTTTAAGTTTCCTAAATTTTATTTTTTGATTTTGTTTTCATTGCAAAGGTCATTTTTAATTTTATTTATAAATTACTAATTACTGTTATTTGAAAACCTTTTTGCGGATTACTTTTTAATGTGGGATTAAATTTTATTGCAAATTTTTTTGGCATATTTTCCTCATACACGTAATTATGGTTTTTTTTTTTTTAAATTTTGCAGTCGCATTTTTTTACATACTGTATTGGCAAAATATTCCCCTTAATAATCCAATGTCCCTAAAATTACACTTTTAAAAGTCGCTATCTAACCATCTAATTTGCAATCCAACTTTAATTTTGACAAATTACATTCCAAAAAAAAAAAAAAAGTAATATTATACTAATAATAGTTAATTCCTTAAACATAATGATTTAATCTGCTGTAGTGAAGACTGGGAACCCCCGTGTCCTAAAAATATCCATATCTAATCATCTGGCAAATAAAATGAATACACTTATAGGCTAATTTACAATATGCAAATGAAAGTGGCACCACTTATACGAGGCAGAGCCGCATAACATTAACTTAACGATTTTGTTTATAGTAATTTAAAATTAATCGTTATTGCATGCTACGATACAAATTATTACAACACACACACACACACGGCAGTTTTCTCCTTGATTTGCTTTAGTTTTGAAAAGCCAAAAAATAATTTGACATGGTTGTTTTTGTTAGTGTATATTGCATTGGCCCCCTGATGGAAACGAGGTTATTGACCAGAATGTATAATGTCTTTTAAAAAACCGCAACTAAAGTAGCAAAAATTTTGTTTGAATTACATCTACTGTATATGGCGGACCGGACTGGGGGAAACCCCCCTCCTGTCTTGTCTGATCATCTAATATATATCACATTTTGCACCATAGGAGATAAGCAGATACAATCGCAAGGATTTGCTTGTGTGTCCTTCAAGTTTATACTTTTAACAAACATTATGTTTTCTTTTTTTTTTTTTTTTTTTTTTTGGATGTTTTGTTTAAACACACTCAAATGTTTTGTGCAACCATAGACAGTTTAATTATACTATGAATTTTAATTATGTTTCGCTATGTGACGTTGCATAATTTGTGGCTTTAACTTTTATATGATCACTGTTTTATCATAGTTAGTTTGGTGTAGACGTGAAAACCCGCTTTAAGTAAAAAAAAGAGCAAGTTTATTAAGTTTAAAAAGAAAATTTTAATTGGGGGCTTAATTTTTTGGTAGATATGATATCTAATCTTTTTAAGTCTTGATTTGGTTTTTAGGACACCGAATGTGCTAATCATATTTAGTGATAAAGTTGCTTAACTCGTGTTTTAGAAATTCGAAAAAAAAAAAAAAAAACAAAAGAAAAACCCGAAAACATTTTGTCACTTGTGAGTGATCGAAAAATTGTATCTAATTTTTTTACGGTTTTAATGATGGCTTGTAATTTATAAAGTATACAAAATTTAGCACGAAAGTCAAAACACACGAAAAATGGCTTGTTTGTTCTTGAATATAGACAAACACAAATGCAGCCTTCAATCATTTAATTTTAACTTAACCGCAAAGTATTGTCAATAACATTTGGAGACAACAAACGTTTTTCTACGACTTCAAATTTAACATGAAATAGCAAATTTAGCGTTTGAAATGGCAAACTTAGTATTTGAAATGGCAAATTTAATATTGGAAATGGCAAGCTTAGTATTTGAAATAGCAAATTTAGCGTTTGAAATAGCCAGTTTAGCATTTGAAACGGCAAACTTACTATTTGAAATAGCAAATTTAGCGTTTGAAATGGCAAATTTAATATTGGAAATGGCAAATTTAGTATTTGAAATAGCAAATCTAGCGTTTGAAATGGCAAATTTAATATTGGAAATAGCAAATTTCATTTTGAAACCCCTCATTTAGCTTTTAATACGTCAGATTTAGCTTTTAAAACATAAGATTTAGCTTTTAAAACATAAGATTTAGCGTTTAAAACATCAGATTTAGCTTTTAAAGCAACAGATTTAACTTTTAAAACAATGTTTTTTTGTTAACATGGAATTTTATGACTAAATATGGCATGGATGTCATATTTGAGTTAGATGACATAATGGCAAATGGACAAATTGCAATGTCTTGTAATTATACAAACAAATAATTACATTAACAACACCAATGTTACTTTTTTAACCATAATAACAATTATAGTACTTTAGTTGCTTAATTTGGTTTTTTCTCACTTTTTTATTTTTTTGTTTTTTGTTTGGCTAAGTTGACGCTTAGTAAAACTGGTTTACAGTGTTTGAACTGCAACGTACAATTGGATCTTAAATGGTGGCGTCTTAGCAGTTAATTTATTGGTGTTTGGTGGTGGCAATTGCCTTTCCGTTTGGGCACTCTATTTATAATGCTTAATTAAAGCGTTCAACTTGCTCAACAGCACTAAAGATTTATTTTTATTGGCAGATAAAGCAACTAAAAGGAGTTTGTGCGTGTTTTTGTCTTTGCAATTTGCGATTTGCAAATACTGTACTTTGTACAATCTCATCACATATTGTAATTCACGTTTGCTAAATCATATAATTAGCGTTTCACGTTGTTAAATTATAGTTTTTCTTAACTTTTAACTCTTGATAGCCTCTATTGGATGTATAAATTAAATTTTTAGCCACTGTGCTACAGCTTGTGCTGTGTGTGCTAATCTTTTATTCAGTAGAAAATTGTGCAATTTCATTGTGCAAATCTCTTAAAACAGATTTAGTCAAATGATCTGTTTGCCTATGTATATTTTTATAGTAAAGAGAGGATTTTCTATCGTTGACTTTTTTATTTATTTATTTTTTTTTTAGGATTTGGAAAATTCAGATTGTCATGCGTTTGCAATTACAACTTTTTTCAACACTGGATTCAGTGGATTTAACTTTGACGCTGTTATTACTATGGAGATTTGATGCTATTTTGCATATATCAACACAAATCAAAACCTATACCTACATAACAGGTTCTTTTAGAAAGTTAAACAATGTTTCTGATGCTGATTCCACATTCTCGCGCGAATGGCGAACACGAATATACACGAATGTATCCCATCCACACTCACAGCGAATTTATAGCAACTAAAAAATCTTGTAGAATATATTAAAAATTCAAAATGGCAAACAGGAAGTGTACGAAATTCATTAGCTTCAACCTCATTATTACCTTGCATTGAATATTTTAAATCAATTTTTTTAAGAAGAAAATTTAAATATTAATTAGATTTTTTCTTTTATCATAAATTTGATATCATTTTATTTGGCTGATTTCTTTTATATCGGTAATTGAAATTACTAATAATTTTTAGTGTCTGAATAATAGCAAAAAAAAAAAGTCAAATTATAATGTGTGTTTTTAATTAATATGATTTAATTTGCTTGATGTTTATAAACAATGTATACTGGTAATTAAAAGGTTACTAAATCAAATGACACACGACCCTTCAGCTTGGTCTCTAAACATGTACACGAGGATGTGGATGACACATTCTTCTAGAAATAAAATCTCTTTGACTCGCGTTCAAAAAGTTGACATCGAATAGAGCAAGACGAACTATTCGCAACATAAACAAATTAATGTCCTATTCACACTCTCGTATTCGCCTATGTTCGCGAGAGGGTGGGTTCAGCAATAGGCTGTAGTGGGAATTAAATAGAGGAAATTATAAAGGTGAAGTAGCGCCATCTGACGAATACTCTTGTCTTATTACTTTGGTACTAATTTCGAATTGCATCGTAAGTTTAATGTCCATATTCAAATTGCTGTACTATTAAAACAAAGAAAAGTCAATGGGAACAATTCAATTGTAATTCACTTTATTTAACATAAATCTATTATGGTGATAATTAATGTAGTGGTGTCTTTTGATTAGCCAATACATTTTCCCAATACTTTTTTTTGGTTTGCAAAACTTCTATTGATAAATTCGTTACTATGAGCTTCTGCTCTTCATTCGCTTTGATTCTCATTTGATTTTCTATCTGTAGTTGAAGCTTCATTTTTCTTAAATTACTCTCTTGTTCATACAATAGGAACTTCTCTTTGTAGTGGGCCAGTTGTTTCCTTTTATTTTCTTTCAAAAATATGGCTGCTGAAAAAGAGCAAATTTAAAGTAAACAGCAGGATCCAGACGTAGAAATAATTATTAACTATTAAACCACTATTAAAATCATTAAAAAATTGTAAACATAACAAAAATACAATAATTTTTACTTGAACCACTTGCTTGTGGGGATTTCATTGCCAAATTAATTTCATTTGAACGATGAATATGTTCAATGGGCATTGCTTCTACTTTTAGTGGCTCTAATTTTACTTTGGATGGTAGGTTTTTAAAATTATCTAAAGAATGTAGATTATAATTCGATGTTACAGTTAACATTTTTAATAAACTTACCATTGTCTTCATCTAATTCACCAACAACAGGTGGAATTTGTTCACTTTGTGGTAGTTTGATGGGTCCAGATCCACCACCAGTTTTAATCCGTTTCAATCTGCTAATTGTCCCTTTTTGTTTTGCTTTTCCTTTTAGATTTCTCCAACATTTTTGTAACTGGATATCACTCTTAAAACTTCCACTGAGCATGTTAAATTGTTCTGTAATGTGTTGCCAGCATTTTCTTTTCTTTTCCTTGGTAACTACATCCGATTTTTTATTTTCTATAATAGACTTATAACATTCGATAATTGCTATTAAATGTTTTTCTTCTTCTTTTGTGACACAAGACATTTTGTTGGCAAGACTGCTACCTTGTGCTTTTACACAGTAACAACAGGTGAAAAACAACACATGTGAAAAGCAGTCCTTTTACAATAGCATAGTACAGTATGAAGAAAGTCAAAAGACGTACAGTACTTTTTCCTTGGGAGGAGTTAAAAATGTACCCTTCATTATGGTAGGTGGCATGAGGGCCCTAACTTTTTGTTTAAACTTTTTACTCTATTTCTGGTCGGACACTAAAAACTGCACGATATCGTAAACCTTTTATTTAAAACATCAAATGGTTTTTATTTCATAAAACTATGACTTTATTTAATATGCTGTTTTAAATTATTTGCAACTGCAAAAATAGAATATTAACTTATCGATATGTTAATTTTAATGATAATTACCATAATTATAATGATACGGTAATAGAATAAAATAAAATAATGACATAATATTTGGGTAACGCGAGCCACTCGTTGACTAATCGATTTCGCTTATCATGAATGTCACGATGACATGAATAAACTTGATACGCAAGCAATTACCGTAGATTACCCCTTGTATATTAAATTATAAATTAACAACATAACGTACAATTATATCGTTTTTCTAAAGGAATGATTAGACATTTTGAAATTTGTAAAACTCATTGATATCATTTTATCTTAGAAAGTGCAATACATATTGCTCATCATATTGACCGTTTTATCATTATATAACATGTTGTAACTAAACAGCTTGTATTTGAATGTTAACGTCGATATTAAAAGGTTGTTTAGCAACCATAATATTAACATAAAACAATTATTTTTATTCATGAATTATCGAGTGAATAACATTGTAATTAATAGTCGTTTTTAAATGTTGCACCTGATTTGGCTTCCGGTTTAAAATAAATTACGTCATAACTAGTTAAAGTCCAAAATTCAATTTCCGTCATTTTGACATTTGCCAGAGATTGCGAGTGTACTTAAGCGGAGTTGTGTGCTATGACGTCAAGTATAACTGACATTATAGGTCATGGTGATGGAAGCCAGATTTAAAAAAACCTAAGATGGCGCTGTTAAATGAGTAACGGGTTTCCACATCCTTCACAAACTGGTCTTGTACTTGTATTTTGCTCAGATGTTTTTGTTTATCAGAGTGTGCTGACTGTGAATGTGTTGTTGTGTTGATAAGAATAATATTACGACATACTGTATAACGAATAGACTTAATATAATTGTGCTGCGGTAACATGAAATTCTCAGCCTGTGGAGTAGAAGATATGGCCGATTTGGATATGGATTTGTCGATTGAAATCCGACATGGTACAACTCTACTGAAGACGCTTTCTTTTCCAAAGGTTCCATATTCAGACGCCAAGCTTTCATCTTGGAATCTGTTTTTAAACAAGGTATTGACTCTCTCAATCAAATTATGTATTATTAAAACATACAGTATTTTAAATGTATTCTTCTGTGTAGTTTTGCGGTTTAACTCGCGATGTAAACGCTAAAATAATGTATGTTGACGAAGAAGACGACGAAGTGAGTTTACATAATTGCGCATTATTTTCAGTTATTATTCCAACATTTTAGCGTTTTAACGTGTGATATTTTATATGTTTTAGATTACTTTTGGTACTGATAACGAATTGATAGAAGCCATAAAGGTAATCATAAGACTTTTATTTTATAAAAATGGTCTTTTTTTAATGACACAGGCTCACATGATGCAAGAACAATGAAATATCAAATTGACCCAAATTAAATGGTCTTTGGGGTACTGGTCTTATAATATCATTGTTGTCAGTCAGTTTAGTTAATAGCTGTTTTCATAATAGAACTTATGTGGTGTTATTAGTGTTGTGGATGTAGAAATTTTATATTAGACAATGTTTACTTTGTAATTAAAATGAAAGGTACGCAGCTTTTGAGCAAATACAATTAACGTTACTCTGTATGTAGATTTGTGTAAAAACATTTCTTTTAAAGGATAAGTATTCTTAAAATTTCTGTAGTTTAAATAAACAATACCAAATTTGTGAAGACAAAACTTGCTCCTACAAAAGCTGTTTTGACATTTTACTAATATTTTTTTAACAAATGTACATTTAAGAATATATGTACTTTAACTTCTCCTACTGTGTGTATTTCACAGTAAAATAAAGCTGGTTCAAAATTGGATAATGTTTTGTTAACATAAACACGATTGTAACGATAACATGGCAAACTGATAAGGTTCTTGCATTATTGAACATATAATGTACATAAAAAATCAATTTGTATAATGTCCATATTTTCATGTTGTTAATGATTGATAAAAATTTATGTTAATATTCTAATTGTAACTCATCCGTATTATCTCTCTTAATTATCTCAGGTAGATCATTTGTGATTAACTGATTATTTCACTGTTAATAGGTGGCTAAAAAGTGCAATGATCAACTTAAAGTTCATGTTCAAATACTAAGTGAAAATTTGCCTGACAATCTGAAGGAATCTCTTCTAAGTGTAGATGTTGACAAAGCAAGCACTAGTAATAATTCAAGCAGTCTAGTTGAGGAATCTGGAACTGCTGGAAAAATGAACGCAAAAGTGCAAACTGGATGTGAGATATCCGATACTGAAGACAAACCCCCTAAATGGTTTACTTCTTACATGGATAAAGTAATGACTCGTTAGGTTTTTATATATATTAGTTTAATCTCTTTTAATTATTAATAGTTGAAAGAAGATTTAGTTGGTGAATTAAAAGTAGAAATTGAAAAGCAAATGCAGCGGTTAACCATTGAAAAATCAGACGAAAAACTAAACAAAAATTCAGTGGAAAGAATTTGTGATGAAATGAAGCCATTTGTTGCGTCGTTTGATGGATTTAAAGTTTGTATTTTGGGTTCTGGAAACTGAATTGGATGCTTATGGTTCCCAATTTGCGTTCTTAAAAGCTAAGTGTGACTGTATGAACATTCAATCTGGTTTCCAGACACAAATGTGACTTATAAAATATTTCTATTATTAATACTATAATGCACTTTTTGTAGTTTGTACCTTATCCATCTACCAGTCATAATTTAAGATTTATTCCACGTAATTCATCTTCAAATCGGGGCAGTTCAGTTTGTCCAGAAATAGAACCCGAGGTAAAAGTTTAGTTTCTCTGATAATTTAGAAACTGTCTAATGTTTTCTATTACTTAAGTTACGTTCAAGAGCTGGGGAAGATCTGTCCGACAGTGATCTTGGTTTAGATGAAAGTTGTAGCCGTGGTGAGTTTGTTCAGTCTGTACCTGTAGTTTCAGTATTAATTTTATAGTTTGGATTTATTTTTAGAAGATTTAAAAGTAACAAACTGTAGCAACTGTGGTATTGCTGTTAGTGGAACGTATTACCGCTGCAGGTATGTTTTAATTTATTGGAAGATCAAATAAGAAAATTATAATTTCGTATTTATTTACATAGTGGTTGTGAAAATTATGTGTTATGCTTGATCTGCCCTCCTGGATCTGGTGCTCCTCCCAGTCACAATCCTCAACATGTCGTTCTTGTTGTACGTAGTTCTGGAACGATCCCTAGAAATTCTTGTCGACGGTTTGTATTTTTGTCTGATTATTTGTGTAGATTGAGTTAAATTATTTTCTGGATACTCTATTAGATCTGAAGAGTGGTTAGATCCAAATATACTTCCCCTTTACAAAGATCCTGAAACTGGAATGTCCTGTCCGAGGTATTTTGCTTGTGGTTAATTTGTTGCATTCAGAGTTTGATGTAATTGGTTTACAACAATCTAGAACTTTAAAGCCTGTTAAGCTTACGATGGATGCTGAATTTATGTTCGATGAAACAGTTCCAGACGGTTCTAAGTTTCCTTCAGGTGCCATTTTTACTAAACGCTGGCGGGTTGTTAACTGCGGAATTCGTCCTTGGACAAATGAAACTACAGTATGATTTTATAATTTGTCGGTTTTTTTATCTTTATAAGTAACCACTCTAAATCTTCTTAGCTGAGATTTCTTTGGGGAACTAAGAATTTTACACCTAGTGTAATCGAAGTCCCAGTGCCTCTTTTGGCTTCTGGTGAAGAAGGCTGTGTTGAAGTGCAATGTACAGCACCGTTACGACCTGGATTTTACGAGTCTCACTGGAGCTTTGTACACAAAGACTACTTGTTTGGGCATCGAATTTGGTGCAATATTCAAGTAGTTAATCCAGTGGAAGATCTGAAAGAGGCCGAAGTTGAAGATCATGTCGTTAGTACTTTCACAAAGTGCATAATTAAACTTTTTGTTAATTGTTTGTGTTTTCAGCCGTTGAAATGTTGTGAACGTTTGTCAGCTGAAGGATTTATGGATATTGTTAACGTGGATCCGGGTACTTCTTCGTTATCATTAGCCAGTGGTACATCGTTTGAATCCTGGGAATTTAACTGTCTCACTAAAGACATTGATTTTCTAGATTCTACGTTGCCTGACCAAACTAACGATGAGAGCCCTATTGCTGTCGAAAAAGGTGTCAATACAGGTGCATGAATTAATACTCTAAACACTTGGAGCCAATTCAGTACCCTTTACCAATTTATAAATTATAAGCTTTTTAAACAACTTTTTAATCCTGGAACTTGATATTTCAGAGTCTGACATGTCGAGCATTGTGAGTGTTAGCGACTGTGGCAGTGAAAACGAATTCATTGTGGTTCCTATGCCAGCTTGTTTTAATATCTCTGGTGTAAACAGTTCTACTGAAACTTATGGTTTATCAACACCTATTCGAGATGGTGAGTTAACTTTTTTTTTTAAAATGAGATCGATTAATTAAAATCGATGTTTGTAATGGTTTTGAAAAGGTAAATCAACGAGAACAAGCGCAAGTTCGTCAGTAATTTTTCTAGCGAGTCCTGAAAGCGATGAAGCCAAAGATATGTCACCTGTAACTGCTAATGGAAATGACATTGTTCAGCATGACCTTGCAACACAAGTCAATAAAGGTTATTAAGGATTTTAGTATAATTCATATAACTGTTTTTAAACTTATCGAAAATATTTAGAACACTCTTACTTTCTTGCACCGCATAACTACTTGGATCAAGTGACGGGCATAAATGACATTGCTCAGCGTGACTTTGCAAGACAAGTCGAGCAAGGTTGTTATCAAAGATTTTAGTATAACTCATAAAACGAGTTTTTAAACGTAAAGGAAATATTTAGAGCACTCCTACTTTCTTGCACCGCATAACCACTTGGATGAAGAGACCGGCATAAATGATGAATGTGATTTAACTGAAAAAGTAGAAATTGGAGAGGCCCGAGTACCAGAATTTGAAGAAGCAAAAGATGGTTCAGTTAAAAGCAGAGAAGTAGAGAATGAAGCGTCAGCAACTGCTGAAGAAGTTCGTGATACTATGTAAGTCTTTTTCTGGTTGTTTTGACAGTACTTAAGTTTAAGGAAATCGCTTTTAAGGTGTTAAAATAAAATGTTTTAAGGGTTCAAATATTGCCTGATGGCTTAGTTTCGGCTGCAGCTATGCTCTTAAAAGGCGCCAAAGCTGCCATTACAAACGTGGCACGAAGTTCACCACCGGTAAATATTTAAGGATAAATTATTCAACTCTGCAGTGATGTTGATTTAGTAATTAAGTACATTTTGGCTGACAGTTTTAATGGTGATTTTTACCAGGTAATTTTCTAAATTGAAACACTGGTTTTTAAGAGTGCTAATAAAGAAACGAGACTAAATCTCGTCAGCTACAATGACTATATGCTGGTTTCTTCCATAGCAATAAAGATAAGAGTGTTCCAATTTAGAAAATAGCCTGTAAATGGATGTTATCGTTTTGTCTATGAAACAAATTTTACTTGTTGCTTGGCCTTTTTGTTTGATTGCGTTTAGAGAGTTATCACTTAATGTTGGCTTTATTTTTCAACGACTTGGTAAATTTTGGTAGTGGTACAGAGTTCTCAGAATTTTAAGCTTTTTCTCTTCAAATTTGGTTGTCAGTTTACTAGTGACTTTCAAAAATTGACATGGCATCGATCATTTTTATACGCATCTAATGTGGTGATGGGAAATATTTGTACAGTATTTGCTTTCATAGTATCTTGGTTCAAATTTCCTTAGTGATGTTACTTAATTTGATGGCATCCACGTCACTGCATGATTATCACAATTATTTATTGCAATTCTTGTTTGCTGATGATTTAATGTGATATTTAGCGGGAGAGTCCACTTGAGTCTTTTTCTTCTAAAAACGGCCCATCGCAGTCCTCGCTGTCAAACGCATTATACGAAATGGGTTTCTACAATAAGCAGCTGAACGAGTGGGCCATCGAAAAGCACAACAAGCAACTAGAACAGATTGTCGAGGAACTATTAAAAAGGTACGACAATGACTGGCATTCTTATAGGCATTAAGATGTTCGCACGCAAATTTGTTTCAAAACGTCACATTTTTGGTGACGAAAGTTACAACTCGGAATACCAAGATTTTAAAAAAAGAAATCTTAAATTATTTTATCTTATAAATACAAGAACGACATTGAACTCTTTACAAAATATTTTACGTAGTCGAACGTAATTTATACTATAAAATATAGCGGCTAGAAAAAGTTCTCACTTGCATAGAGGAAGAGATTTTGTATGGCAAATGCGACTAGTTGCACGCACTTGAGTCTTTGGAAGACACTTTATACCACCGTTGTTTTGTCCCAATCGAAGTCTTTGAACTAGAATAATATAGCGTTGAAAGCAAGTTTAATATCATTTGATTGTAATTTAATTTTTGGTAATTAAAAACCGCTGTAACCTCATTGTTCAGCAAGTCTTCATTTTCGTTGGGCATCGAGATCTGGCCATTTTGGACGTTTTTTTCTAGTAGTTCACGCAAAGACACCTTTGAAATTAAATTTAAGCGTGATTATAGCTTTACAGTGTGATTGATTCTCAAATAGACGATCTTATTTACCTGCTTTGTTCGGATACGGTCGAAATCGAAACTTGCAAAACATGGCTCCCACCGCACTTGCTTTAGTGTTTGTAAGCGGCGCATTGGATCTTTACATAGCAGCTGAAATAACAAATTGGTGATATAAGTAACAAATTTGAGTCAGATCATTCAGAAAACTGTTCATTTAAAAATAAAAGTCTCTTATTTTTAAATGAAATAAATATTTAATTGTTTTAGCAGTTTCAGAAATGATAAATATTTTGATAACTTCAGTATAGGTTTAGTTTTTGACAGTTCATTGTTTCAACTATTTCTTTACTATTTTACAGAAACTTGACAATTTTAGAATTATTATGATACTTTCTTATTACTGTATTTGATATTTGTTTTAGACAGAAATATTGACCAATTGTTATGAAATACGACTAACTTATGACGTATAAAATTCCATCAATTATTATATGTAAAATATAACTAGACTGTTTTCCGTAGAAATGCCAGGCTTCACAAGCAAAAACTGTCAAATGTATTAGTATGTTGATTATTGATGAGGCTGCAAATTACTCACAGATTATGCTTTGATTTTTAAAAGATAAAATTATTACCTTTTGTACTAAAAGTCGAATACCAGCACTGTATTCGTTTGAGATGCCAAAATCAAATGTTTGCACACGATTAGCCATTTCATGATGATCCCTCGCACTGTTTATCGGATACTTAAAATAAAGAAACATTACTCGTAAATATTATAGTTGTTTTATGAAGACTAACATTACATACTTTTCCCATTAAGAGAGAATAAGTGATAATGCCCAAACACCACCAATCAATGGCATGATTATACATTTCACCATTAAGAATCTCGGGCGCTTAAAATAAAAAAATAGGAAATTAAATAATTTAAAAGTGAAATCTCGGTTGAAAAAGCAATATACCCATATACTGGATGGTACCACACATTGTTCTGGCCCGGCTTCCAATCTGTAGCCATTTACTAAGACCAAAATCGATCAATTGCACATGCCCATCAGCATCAAGAAGAATATTTTCCATCTTAATAAAATAAATAATTTTATAGAACGAGATTAAGTTGTATTTTGAAGGGGTAAATGTACCTTTAAATCTCGGTGAATAATTCCAGTGTGATGTAAATAATCTAATTAAAAGTTAAATTTTGAAGTTAAAAATGTCACAACCAATAGAGAAAACTGAATCGGTGTTTACCTAATGCGATGGCTATTTCAGCAACCAGAATAAGAACTAAATCTTCGGGAAATTTGCCAAGCTTTTTCCATAGCTGCAATAGTTCACCGTTAGGTACATAATCGTTTACTAAAAATAAATACTTTTTATTTTGCCAATGAAACTGGCAATTCACTATAAAAGGGTGCTGCCCACAACGCAGCTGAAAATAAGAAAAAAATATTAAAAATAAACCAATTTATAAGTTCACTTTATAAGTTTATAAATGTATGGCTACCTGAATTAAAACTTCATCTTTACATTGTTGGACGGCATTTTCAGAAATGACTCGAGATTTGGACAAAATCTACAAGAATTAAAATAAATTAATTAAACCATTACCAAAATTCAATTCAGCATATATTCGGCTTAATAATAAAATCTCGCAAATCCACCATTAACCAATAGAAAAACGACACTAAATTGCATGGTTTTAATGCAAATTTGTCTCGTTTCTCTATTTTTTTAAAACTAAATTCTGCTTTTCCAATGGTTTCAATAAAAATTTGCTTCGTTTTCGAGTTGATGTATAATGGAGTTACGATATGTCTGTTGTAATATTTACCTTCATCACATAATTAACTCCAGTGTCCTTCTTCATGACTTTAAGGACAGTTCCAAATGCCCCCTTCGCTAAAAATCCTTCAATCTGGCAAAGAAATAGCACAAATATTTAGCGAAAACATTTCGTTATTAAGTTAAGCTTCTTAAAATTACCAAAAAACTGGCCTCTGTAACAGCTCCTTTAATAGGAAATTCAGGTAAAAACATTGCCTCTGAAATTGCCACTGGCCACTGGGTTTTTGAAGCATCATAACGTTCTTCTTTAGTGGACCGTGTGGACGGATTCCTAATTCGTCTGGATCTTCTACTGGTTCTTGACCAAGTCCTAGATCCATTTGTATTGACAGAGTGCACCGTTGAAATACTCAAATTGCTTAACTGTAAAGATTAATCAGCTGTTTAAGTACAGTAATTATGAATGCAAGGGAGACAGCACTGTCCACACCCAATGAAATTGCATTTTAAAATTTTATTTTATTTTTTTGATTATTTTAACACTGAATTAAGACTTGAATATGTCGGGATATCCACGATTATCTATAAACTCACCTGACTCTGAGTTGAGTTCCATTTTTTGTCGATTTTTGACAATTTAACTGGCTTTGGATTTGAATTACCCATTTGGTTCCATCAAAGTATCCTTCGTAGCTGCAGTACTATTTGGTAATACATTTATCAGCAATTTATAATGATAAACGGAAAATCGGAATTGTTAATATTCTCATCCGTCGTCATCGTTTACAGTCGAGTTAATCTTTTCACATTTTTTAATTAATGCGCTGTTGATATTTAATTCGTTATAAGGTCAACAAATGACACAGATGATTCATGCGTCACACAACAACCTATAAAGAGATTACCATCGACGCAGACGTCACGTGATTAGTGAGTAACGTTGATTTCTGGGCGCAGTCAAAATATCAAAGCGCTTTCGAAATTATTAAATTCCAATATTATTGTTAAATATTGAGTAACACAAAGCATGTACTGTATTAAGCGGCTAGCGTGCTGAATAGTGGAAACTAGAGATGGGCGAGTCGACTCTAAATCGACTCTGGAGTCGACTCTCTCTACTCGACTCCAGAGTCGACTCTAAAATGTGGAGTCGACTCTCTTAATGACGTCACATAACATAAGTCAAATGACTTATAAATGACGCTTTTGACGTCACAGAAGGAGTCGACTCTATGTACAGAGTCGACTCTAAATTTAGTCGACTCGACTCCGGCACAGTCGACTCCTTTTTGTTTAGTCGACTCCAGAGTCGACTCTCAAAAAAGGCCGACTCCCCCATCTCTAGTGGAAACTTTACTTGAGCAATGGGATTTTATTCCCACGTATTTAAATGGGAAAATTGATGCAATGTTTGTCATTTTAATATGGGATGGGACTGATAATGGGATGGAAATGTGTAACGATTGAATAAGCGCAGTTGTTATTTGGTTTTTAGTTCCGTTTCCGTTATAGTTGGTTACCGAATATTTTGAGGTTGTAATATTTGGTGCAACATTTATCGAGTTAAAATGAATTTTGCTAGAGTTTTGTCCACTATCGGTCGAAGTGGAGTGCGAAATTTTGCCGTGGAAAGCTCGGCTGCCACCGCAGGCGAACCAGGTATTTTCTATTTGGTTATATAAACTTGTGAAATATGCGTTAGTCCTTGAGACGCCAATTCGGTTCACTAAACAGCATTTTCATTTAATTTGAAAGCGATCTACTTTAAAATTAGCGTTATAAAGTAGTATTGAGATTTCAAAATTGTTGTGTAACCTTACAATCCTGAATTTGGATGATAAATTATTGTTTTTTTTATTGTTACACTTTAGCAGCTGATTTTTTGAAGAAATGGCAATCGATTTTATCGACTGATCAATGAAATCGATGCTTCATTTTTAAACAACAGTTTTTATCGATTATCGATATGCAAATATTCGATTTCAATGACTTACCAATTGTTGTAGGCGACACTTCGGTTATCATTTGTTTCACTTGTTTCTGTGCAATTGCATGTTACTATTTTTTTAAATATGTGATATAATTATGCAATCTTATATTATTTTGGCAGGTGGAGCAAAGTTGTGGAGAAATCTGACATTTTTGATCGCTTTTCCTGGAGTTGCTGTTTGCATGTTAAACGTTTATCTTAAAGAGAAGGAACACGCAAAGCATCCTCATCGCCCTGAGTTTATTCGCTATGACTATCTGAGAATTAGAAACAAAGTAAATATTATTACATAAAGGTTACCTATTCAATTTTACTGCATGTTTTATTTTTATATTTAAGAAATTCCCATGGGGTGATGGAAACCACTCTTTATTCCACAATCCAGTGTATAATGCTTTGCCTGATGGCTACGAAACTCCAGATCCAGCTGCCGGTCATGGCCATGGCCATCATTAAAATTTCCAGAAGGCCCAATTACGGTTTAATTAAAAATTAGAATAATGACAATGTACATATAGAATTAGGTAACATTGAAAAACGGTATCTGAACGCAGAAATCCAAATTTGGCTAATAAAACTTTCATTCAGATATCAGAATGAGACACTTTAATTACGATAAATTGTTTTTTTAATATTTAAACCAGTAAAAGTCTTTGTAAAAAGACTATTTACTTGAGAAAATTGATTAAGTTAAAGCTTTTTGGGTAAGTTGTTGAAATTGGTTACTTAATCGCTCCATAGATGGCGGTTTTAAGAATGTGGGATGGGAATTTTAGTCGTATACCATGACCATGGGACGTCCTCCAGGATTCCAGCTGTTTACTCTGAAAGATGGCGTCTATGTTTACTGCAATTGCTATACTTGCCCCAGAATTGTTAGAAGACTATTTAATTGTAAAAAGTTTAAAGAAATCATTTGCCGAAAAGAAGTTACTGTATTCTTGTGTCGGATTTAACATTAGTGAAATTCCAGATGCAAAATTTCGCCGCTTGTTTCGATTTGAGAAAGAAGATGTTGTCACTCTTGCGACTTGTTTACAATTACCACCGAAATTTATCACTCCTGAAAGAGCCACTATGGAAGGTACAATATTAAGTAACATAAAAATATAAATATTAAGCATAGAAAGAAAAGAGATAAACATGGTATCGGCTTAAAAGCAGTTTTGTCTAGGTTCTTTATTGCTCTTACAGAAACGAGACAAAATTACATTGATTTTAATACAGATTTGTCTCATTGTGTAAGATGCAAGTCAAACTTGCATTAATTTTAAGTCTCAATTTATCTCGTTTTGTAATTAATAGTATAATAGAGTTGCTGTTTTATTATGTGTTTGGATTTCTAATTTGATGTAGGATTAACAGGCTTGTGCTTGTTACTTCACCGGTTTGCTTATCCAAACCGTTTAAAAGATGCTCAAAAAATCTTTGGAAAGCACCTATCAACAATCAGTCGGCTTTTAAAATGTGCTTGCGGATTTATTTACCATCGATGGGGAAATCTATTACTTGATTTTGGTCAAAATAAGTGGTTGACTAAAGAAATACAACTGAAACTGTGCGCTGCCGTTGCCAAAAGAGGTTCCCCACTTCAAAATGTGGCTGGTTTTTTGAACGGAACAGCCAGAGAAATTTGTCGACCAGGAAAAATGCAGAATGAATTTTATAACGAGAGTGGGAAAATGCATTGTTTAAAATTTCAGAGTGTTACTTTGCCCAACGGAATCGTTCTTCACATGAGTGTGCCTTACTCTGGAAGTAGAAATGATGCTTTCATATTAGAAGACACCAAACTTTTAATTCAAATGAGGCATTATTGTCCTGGGATGTGTTTGTACGGGAACCAGGGATACCCACTGACTGTTGAACTTATGAAACCGTATAACAATCCAAGTCTTAGCATTGAAAGAGAAAATTTTAATAAAACAATGGGATCATTAAGAGAATGCGCCGTATGGAGTTTTGCTAAAATTACAGAGCAATTTTCGTTTCTGGACTTTTCAAGAAATCAGAAGTTGTTTTTGCAACCAGTTGGGCAATTTTATTCAGTTGCAACGATATTAACAAATGCTCACACTTGTCTCTATGGCAGTCAGACATCTGCCTATTTTGACTGTTCTTCAATTAGCATCCATGAATATTTCCAAAAAATTTAATATTTTGGTTATAAAAGATTGGGCTTGTGCAACTTCAAAGGAACATTTGTAGAGGAAATAATATTGTTCTTTTTATCTACTCTGCACCATGAAAGGGTAAATTAAATTTTATTTTATTATCTTAATTTTAATTAAGCAGATTTCACTTGTAGTTAATATTATAAAACACTCGATAACTTTAAAGTTATAAATGTTATTCCTAATCGCTATGTCACAACTAGTCTCATTGAAATTTCCCAAACAACGCCATTAATTGTAAAGAAGACCCATGCAAGTTAACTTTGTATTTATTACTTTAAAAATTGCATTTTAAGTTTTCAAATTTTATTTTGATTTATTGCCTTCTCCTTAAATAAAATTCAATTGAAAAAAATGAACTTTTTCTCAGCTTCCCAAACATTTTGTTGTGTTAATGGCGCTAACCTTGGCGGACAGTAGCAGTATTCTTCACTTTTGCATTGGCAGCTGCCTGTAGTTTCTATATCAAGTTTAAGAATTATACTTTAATTTGGTAGAAATCGATAATAATAAAATTGTATTATTTAGTATTTACCTGTAATTTCTCTGCTGCCCTACTCCACAATGCAGGATGTATCGCACCTACGTTCTGCAATTCATTCAATACCAAGTTATAATTTCGATTAAATGGAATTAATGATCACGATGGATAGATTAATAATATCGAATTTATACTGATTGGTTATTAAGTATGCAGTAGGATGTTTAAATGAATTAGGGGAGGTGACTTCATTTAGTGTTGGATTTTACGATAATTTTATGACGATTGTGTCTTTTGCTAATATCAAAAGGAACAATATTATTGTCTCCGGGAAAATTCGTTGTTTTAGGATATTATAGAGATCGGCAAAATTATTGACACTTTATTAAAGAATTTCGTAGTTAGAGTGAAGTTTTGTAATATATTTTCAATTTTTTTTTGTATACTGTACATGGTTATTGGGTGGTCTTTTTTTTTTATCTGTGACATTACCGGAAATGAGACACTACTTATTGTGACATTAACAAACTTTTAAGAGAGTGTCTATTTGTTTCTTGAAAGTCGCTTTTTGAAGCTTATTTATCAGTTGACATAATAGTGTGATGTACAGCAATATTGGATATGTGAAACCCGCTTAATTAAAATAACCAAGCTTTAAACTTTTGGCATTGGGTTTTTAAATAACTGAAAATTGCCAAAGTGAAGAAGCAGGATAAATGAAACAATTCTTACATTTACAAACGTCTAATTTGTATTGAAATATAACCGAATAGGTGAAAATGTAACCAAATGGACTTCTGGAACGTTTTTTTTTTAAGGAAAAACGTCCCAGAAGACATAAAAGACAATTTTAAAATGTAATAAGAAAATTGACATTTTAAAAAGACAAAAAAATCTGATTATTTACTTTACTATTAATGTTTCGATATAATACACTTAAGCTTATACTGTAAGGGAAAATACTTTTTTTTTTGTCTAATCCATTTTCACTTGACCGAATTTGACCAGTAGTGTCGTTGATTGATAACTTTAATTGTGAAGGCTTTGATATTATTTAAAATCATGCAGTAGATTTAATGACAGTAATACTGTATATAGGTAGTAATATTAAATTCGTATTTACCGTAAAACGGTTAAAGTACCATGGAAAGGTACCTTGGAAACGCTTTTCTCGTATCTTTGATTCCTAATAAAATTTTAAGAAAAACTTAAAACAATTTATTAAGAAGCAAGTTGTACTTTAAGTAGTACAAACTGTACAATACCTGTTCTTCTGTCGAATATCCAACAGCTAAAGCGGTTACTGCACAGCAAACGACGAGTAATAAAGTCAGATATTTCATTTTTTAAAAAATTTTGTTGTTAACTAACTGGAAAAATTGTGAGAAAACTTGATTGATTTTGGCTTTATATTTAAAAAAATTTCTAAAAGTCAAAACAATTTCTTCTTTTCCGGCGAAACTTAAGTAAACAAAAATAAGGAAAAAAAGGTTGATTTATTGAAAATAACTTATTTACGGATTTAGAGGATTAAGTTGTTATTTTAAAGCATTTTATTTTAAAAACACGTATCCACAGATTTTAATAAGACAAATAAAATCTTGAAATAGCAGCAGTTTTGTGTTGATTATCACCGGATATTCATCATTTCCTGAGGTATTGATTAAAAGTGTAGATATACTGTATTTGTTGAGAAACTAGCAAATAAGATATCGATAGATTATATCAAAGTATTTATTGAGCTTAAGAAAATCCAGTAATTTTCAAATAATTACAATTTAGAATTTTAGACACTCCAAACTGCGGTTCATTTTTTGAACAGAACTAAGTTATCAAAGAAATTTGCAGACCAGGAAAATAGCAAAATACATTTTATAACTAGAAAGAGTAATGAAAAAAAAATAGTTAAAAGTTCCAGTGTTACTTCGCTTTATGAAATTGTTTTAAAGTATTAATTTTAATTGTTTTTGAAGTAGAAATGCTGCATTAAAAGTTATCAAACTTTTAATACGAATAACTTATGCAATAAATTATTAGACCGTATAATAAAAAATAATGTATAATTTTGGTAATCGCAAATGACTATTGATGGTTTGGGTTCTGTATTTACATTTGTTTTTCAAATATTATGCAGTTTTTAAAAATTAAAACATTTTGATTTTTTGGCTGTCAATTTTGTGACCCATGAAATAAATTGAAAATTAGTTTTAAAATTTCCGGTAAAAGTTTTTTTATTTCCGCATGGTGTTTTCCAATCGCCGTTGGGGGAAGTAACTATTAGTCGGCTTGCAGCGCCCCCACAGGAATGTGTTACAGTATTAATTTGTTATATCGATGTCTCACTTGTCTATACAACTTCTGAAGACAAAGTGGTTCAGAATTGGGTGGTAGAAGGCAGTGCACGGTAAATATAAAAATTTATCAGTTTTAAGTTGCAACAAAATTAGTGAATCTTATCTTAACTGTATTATAATTGTAAAAAATTATTGGCAAGTTTATAGGGAATTTCAAAGACGCAATTGGTTAAAGGGCATTTTAATTGATTTGCATTTCTATTCAATTATTTAAATGAAGTTACGGTTTCTGTAAATTATAACACAATTGCTGTGTTTTTAAGATTTTATTCGTTAAATTAAATGTGGTTAGTGAATAGACATTTTGTATTGCGATTATAGTACTGTAATACGTTACTTTTCAATGTTTGCAATTTTTTCATGGTCAAAATTCCAATTGGGCAATTAATTGTATTAATATGACAGATTTTCAAACATTAATGGTTTCAATGGATTTTTATTTTAAAAACTATAAATACATTTGACTACAATTTTAAATTTACTATGTTCAAGCAATTGCATTAAACATGTATTTTAATAATACAATCGTCAAGATAATGTTGGAAACATTTGTTTTTATTACCTAAAAAACATTTCGCGTATTTAAATGTATTTATTGGTTTATTATATTTTAAGATTCAATGTCGATTTCCAAAAACGATTAGCTATTTTTTAAAGTTCAAATTCCAAACTTAATGACTATTGTAATAGTCATTAAATTTTTTAAAAAGAAACTACTAGTAATTGCCATTATTCGTAGTTAAATATTTCTTTGCAAATGAACTTTGAACATTGTAAAATTATGTCCGTAATGCACCAATTTTTATCATTTAGTTTAAAATTTTGTATCTTAAAAAATTAGATAATAGCGATGGCCATAGTCATTGATTGTTGAAGTACAAATTGCTTTTCTTAACAAAACTTGATAATTGACTAATGAAATTGTTTTCTTTGTCCGTTTTTAGGTTCTGGATCTGTTTTTAGGATGTCTGGCGGTTGGTAAAGAGCAGTTCAGGTTTAAAAATCCAGTTAATTCATTTGGCGAATTTTGTTTAGGGTTTTTAGGCGATTAATGCGTTCAATATTCCTAATTCCTTTGTATGCGATATTCCTAATTGCTAGGAGTAGTTTGATCTCATTCGATTGTCGTAGTTTTCGTGTAGTTCTCGCATTGCATTGATTTTATGTCATGTTATAAAGATTATAGCGTGTAAGAAATTTACATGCTTATATATTTTTCGGATATGATTGACTAGAATATTTAGACTATTGAATAGTCGGAAGTGATTGTGGCTTCGTGCAATTAGTTGTGCGTTTTCTTGCAACTATTTACTAAGCTCAAATCTAGGTAGTAGCAACTTTTTTTTTTTTAAATTTTTGTAAATTTATTTTGTAATGTACAAATGCGTTAAACTTTCAACAGTAACGTAACCAATCATAGCTGAAGCGGTTTTGACTAATTTAATTGATTAAATTATGCCGGTAACTTAACATCAATTAATGATAACTTAACGAATGAGTTAAATTTGGTTTTCTATTTATTTATTGTTTCACCTGTTAATTAAAATTACTGTATAGATAAAAATTGCTATTTATTTAATTTTTTAAATATTGTTTATTACTTAATGTGAAATTCATAGAAAGAAAGTTGCTTGGGAATTGTCGGAAAGATGTCATTTGAACTGAAAGCGATTGGACATTTTTAGACTAGTAACATGAATTACTTTTTTAGGACGAAAAGAATGTCTTGGTGAACTTTTAGCAACCATGGAAATGTTTTTGTACTTGTTTCATTACTACAATTATTTAGTTTTGTTACTATTGATAGAGTGAAAAAATTTGGAAATTGTTTGAAGCCATTATTGGTTTGAAACTTATGGTTATGAAACCGACTGTATTACTTTATACAAAATTGTTTTATATAACATTTAACACAAATAAACGTATTATTAACCTACCGATTAAAAAAAATAATAAAAATATTTTATTTTTATAAGTCTCATAGTAAAGTATATAGTGTGTTATTAAGCACCTAACTTCCGTCTTCTCCGGTGTGGCCGAGTTTGTTTACACACCAACCAAAAACACCGGAAACCGGATGGCATAGGTACCAGTTATGGTACCAGTCTGAGATAGTACCAGTTATAAAGATCTTTGAGACCATCACTACCCAGGGGAATTTCTTTGATCCTGAATCATTGCAGGAGGTGTGATGAGGGCCATGGAGATGAAATTTTACTTTGGGTAAAAGGGGCCTCGATGAAATGTTTTACTACAATTTTGAAAAACGTGACGTCAGCTTCTTAGTGATGATGGCAGCGCTATCTACATTGACGTAACAAGCGCCATCTTGATTAATTACTCAGTAATTGAGCTTCAAGACGAATGTGATTCTTTTATTTTTTTTTTAAGAGTGAGTTTAAATTTAAAATTCGTTACAATACTTTTCTTGGTTTATTTACTGTAGATTTCATTTAGTTTATAATATTTTGTCTCGTTCTCTAGAAGATGGCGAACGGAAGATCAACGAATGAACTGGATCTTCAAAGGGAAATTACTAACACTGGTAAACTCTATCGCTTTTTATTTTAAGTTTAGTTATTAGATTGATAGTTTAATTTGTTTAGACGAGGCTGAGGTTCAACAATTTGTTTGTAACGAGTGCCAAGCTGACTTTAGTTCTGAGAAGCAGTTGGAAGATCATGTGATGGGTCACTATCTTTTGATGGCGACCGAATATGGTTGCCAGAGTTGTTTGAAATTATTCTCAAATCCAGATGAGCAGCAAAAGCACTTCATGGACATTCACGCGTATCATTTATACCGTTGTGAACTTTGCAAAGACGTTTTTGACTCCAAAATTAAAGTTAAAATCCATTTTCTATTCAGACATCACAACGAATGCAAGTTATTTAAATGTAGTGCTTGCTCCTCTGTTTTCCAATCTGAAATCGAGTTTCAGCTTCATGTTAAAGTGGTCCATCTTCATAAAGTTCAACCGTTTCGGTGTCTGTTTTGCAACTTTAGTTGCAACTCTGAATTTAAGCTGCAGTGTCATGTGACGACGCATGAAACGCAGTTTGCTTGCGCTTTATGTGACAAGACGTTTCATATTGAGTTTTTACTTGTTCGTCACATGCAGAGTAAGCACGCCTTAACAGCGGCAACGTATTCTTTCTCAACTCCGTCGTCAGCATTAACGTCAGCAGGACCGGTTAAGTCTACGTTGTCGACCACAGCACAAAAAAACGATTCTTTAGTAACAGTACAAGTTAATAGTAAAGTCTCAACTGTAGCACAAGATACACCAACAACTACGTGCAACTCAACTGCCAACGTAATTGTCTGTACGTCTTCGGGAACTACGCCACCAACAAAATCGCAACTGGCAACTAAAAAATATTGGCGTTGCGGCATTTGTAATTTGGACTTTGTCAATGGAGCAACGCTAAATTCACACCGGCGTCAAGCGCATAATATTTGTATTACAGAGGCGGACAAGAGCGGCCAACAGCAAATATTTAGTCTAAACTGCGCTTACTGTAATAAATCGTGCAGAAGCAGAGCAGAGCTGGAAAACCATATGAAAGTGCACACAGTTAGCAGTGGGAAACATAAATGTAACATTTGCGGTGAAGTCTGCCAGACGGCTACTACTTTAGCTGAACATAAACTGACTCATTGCACAGTTGTTTCAGGAAGTATGTGTGTCACTTGTAAAGTTAATTTGAAAAGTGAAGATCAGTATTACCGTCATTTGCAGCAGCACAACCGCCAAGGTTTGCCGTTACCTTGCGTGGTGTGCAGACAAACATTAATGAACGAAATTGAAATGCAAGTGCACGTGAAATTTCACTTAAAAACCGGGAAGCCATTTTACTCTTGTTGTGTCTGTCGAAAACAGCTGGAAATTAACGACTGTATCGGCCTATCTGATGGTCTTTACGTGTGCAAAGAATGTTTCGATCGAAATTCACCTCATTTACGCTCTGCTAGACATTTGATGCCAAGTTCTGATGTCGAAAATGTAGTTGATAATTTGTTGGATCAAGAAAAGCAGCAGCCGCAGCGTTGTTTGGAATGCCCGGTTAAGTTTGAGTCTTTGACTGAGCTGGAAAAGCACCGACGCACTGCCCATAAAAAGACATAACCAGTGTATTAAATGCCAAATGTCCATTGAGACTGAAAGTGAATTTCAGCTGCATGTGCCGTCTCATATGTTGCACGAAGGAATCAATTAAAGCAAATAAGGAAAATTGTTCTAAGTCTTACGCTTGTCCCATATTGTCCAATTTAATTCTAAGCGACAATAAAGTTGACTCAACCGCTTCTGCTCAAAATGTTTTGGGTGATTTGCTAAACCAGTGTGATAATTGCGGGAAAAGTTTTTTGTTTTTTATTGTGTAATATACTTGACAAGATATCTCTAGTGAATATCCATATCAAGAAATAATCAATTCATTAACTGTTTTATTTTCCCGTTTTCTTCCAAATGATTTATTTTTTATTGTTAGTGATATTTTCATTAATCAAGAATTTAGAAAAGTTTTTGTCTTTAACATATTTAATTCTGTGATTTTATTATTTTGTATAAACGCTTTTTTATATTTACGTGTTATACTGTCGTTTGTTGTCAAATACAAATTTAATATACTATTATTGATATAGATTTCTGGTCATTTAACTTAATAAATGTCATTTTAAATTAAGTTATTGATCTGTATTCTTTCTGTAAACGTCACATTTGATAATTAGTTTCAAGAAGTTGCATTATGGAATTATTTTTAAATAAACGTTTTATAATTGATACCAAAATCGTTGCTGTTTTGCTAAGCGATTAATTAAAATATTTATTATTAATCGTTTAGCAAAAAAAAAAATTTTTTTTCAAGTCTTATAGTAAAGTATATAGTGTGTTAATAAGAGAGTAACATTCGTCTTCTCCGGTGTGTCCGAGTTGGTTTAAT
>JAAFCF010005931.1:3034743-3085686 GCA_013389785.1 Helicorthomorpha holstii | reverse complement strand
AAATCTTGTTTTCTAGATTTATATTACGCAAGTTATTGCCAAAATGTAGAAAAGCAGTTGGAGCTAGAGAAACCGGAAAAGTAAATAACTAAATTCATTAATAATTACTAAACTGCAAAATTCAAATTTAATCATTTTTAAGTCATTATTAATGCGAAGCATTAATTTAATGCGACTAAGTTATCGCACATTGGCCAAACTAATGGTGTCAAATGGGTTCATTCCTGATGAAGATTTACTCTACTTTATGAATGTCAGGGAAATTAATGAATTATTAAAGACTCGTAGTCCACGCATAATCATCAGGTAAAATCTAATTATAATTATTTATGTGCTTACTACATATGCTTAAATATTATTTTACCTCAAATTATAGAGCAAAACGTCGCAAAAGTATTCATCCAAAATTAGACAAGTTGCGATTTGAAGATTTTATTATTGGATATCCAGAACCAGTAAATTTTATAAATAAATTTTAATTGGCTAATTTGAATTTTATTAATTTTTACTTTTTTTATAGATCAAAGAAGTGGATTTTGACAGACCTCGTGATAACAATGCCACCATCGTTATTAAAGGTATATTTTAAATTACAATTAAAAAAAAATAATTAAAAATAAACATTTTGATTGATAGCTACAACGGCTTGTCAAGGATATGTGAGAGGAACAGCTCGTGTGATTGTTCACATTGAAGATGCTCATCAGATACAAGTATTTCACAGTATATAAAAAAGACGACTTTCATAATTATTTCTTCATATTGTATTCTAGGCAGGTGATATTTTAATTACTTATGGCACTGACATTGGCTGGAGCCCATACTTTCCATTGCTCTCTGGAATTGTAACTGAAATTGGTGGACTCATTTCTCACGGTTCGGTTATAGCCAGGGAATATGGTCTTCCATGTCTAATTGCGGTAGATAATGCAACTAAAATATTCAAATCAGGTTAATTGTTTATTTATTTATAATAAAATTTATTTTAAGAATTTTTTATTTTTAAATAATTTAGGTGACGAAGTCATTTTAAATGCATCAAAAGGATACATTGAGTTAGTTAGCAGTGATAGTTAAATCATTTGGTTAACTTAAAGAAATTTATGGATTTCCTTTTTATCTACTGTAATGTCTAAAAATAGCTGTTTCTTGATGTAATATGTAAATAATAAAGGCCATTGACTAAGGTTGCTTAGCAAACAAACATATTCAATTACCGGTAATATGTTTACATTAACAATTGCATAGTAGCAAATTTCCGGTCGCAAATTGCATGATGATTTCTATAAAATACAGCTGTTTTTACATTTTTAAGCAACTGTGTATTTTTCTAGCGGAAAACGCATTTTATATGGTGTAAAAATTTAATTTATTAAAATAGTTTCATATAGCTACTGTAGTTATTGAAGGAAACTGTAGTTACTGTAGGAAAAAGAGTGAATAAATATAACAATGATTTATAAAAAAGCAAAAGAGTTTTTTTTTTTATCTTTCTCACATCAATACTTTGGTATGTTAATCCTTATACTGTAGTGATAAAAAAACAAGTAGTTTACCAAAATTATTATTAGCTAACTGAGACGCCAAAAACGTTTTTAAAAGCATCGAAAATTTCAAATTCCTCATGTAAATACAATAACAAATTATGTACCAGTAATAAAAAAAATTATATTATTAACAATTAATTTCCGCTATTATTAAAACCTAATTTTTTGAAATTTATAAAAAATCAAATATCACTAGCAAAAATAATAATTGATATAGTGTTCACCCATGGCTAACTTATTTTTCTATGTACAGTAATTAATTTGATTACTGTTACTAATGTGATTTGCATTGCAGGACTACTGCGTGGTGGAATAGGCAATGTCAACTAGAAAAATGGCTTTTTGAGTGTATGACATTGTTTGTGGCACATTACAATCATACTCGCAAAGATGTGTTTCACAAATGACGTCAAGACACCAAATCGACAGTAACGCCCTAAGAAATTCGCAACTTCTCAAGACTATTTAAAACATTTAATAACCTTGATATAACGTCATACTGTATATCCCATGTGATATTGCAGCAGCAAATTTTCCTTTTCGAGGATTCACTGCTGATACAAAATTATTATTAGCTGGCAGAGAAAACATCCGTTCTTGGCTGATAATCGGATTTCATAATAACCTAACGGAAAATATACAAAAAAAAAATAATAAAACATGTAAGTATTTTACCACAGTTCTTACAGTTTATATTAAATAACTTATTAGGTTTAAATATTGAAATGAAAACTTCACAGCTTTTTTCCCAACCAAAATCTGTGAAGTATTTTAATAATTAAAATATTGTTGTTATTTAATAAACTGTGGATAGAAGATAAAGATAAAAAAATGCAAAACTGTTCTTAAAAACATTCTTTGTGTAACTATTTTTTTTTTTATTTATAACAAAATTTAAAAACCACTAGCAAATTAATCACTAGCAAAAATTAAGACTAACTTAGCTTCACTCATGACTAATTAACTTTTCCATGTAATTTTATTATTGTTGTAATTTTAATTTGCAGGGGTACCACATGGTGGAGTAGACGAAGTCAACTGGAGAAATGGCTTTTTGTATTATCTTTAATTTTTCTCATAATCTGCTTAGCGTTGGCCTTGGCAATAATAGCAATAACTATGTTTGCCTTTAAGCAAAGTGATTTAATTTAATGATCAATTTAAATTTTTCAAGTAATATTTTGCATTCTCCAATTAAGATAGTAAAGACAGTCCAGCCAATTTGCAAGAACTATGCTTACTAAACTCTCAAAATAATTCGTCCTTATGTCTTACACCTGGATGCATAAAAATAGGCAAGATTCTTTCTTAAAGCATTTTTGTGCCAATTTAACTTACATTTTTGATTTAAACTAGCTGGGTTGTACATGCAAAACGCCAATTTGAGTGCCAATCCTTGCGAAGACTTTTACAACTTCGCCTGTGGTCAATATGAACAAATCGCAACAATTCCTGATCACAAACAGGGAATAGATGCTTTTCAGTCGGCGGCCGACGTCTTACAAAAACAATTAAAATGTAATTAAATTATTCGAATGACAAGTTATTGAATTAAAAATAAGGAATCATTTGTCCAATGGCCCATTTCAGAGCTGTAAAACATTTTTTCAAAAAGGCATTCTAACTACGGTATTAGATTGCTATTTTTAAAATCATGATATTGAAGCTTAGCAACTATTCTTTTATGGCAATTTATTCTAATTGCAATCGTTATAATGACCATTGTAGACAATTACTATCAATTGCCAGTTTTATTTTATTGCCAAGTTTTTTGAAACACAATGTATTACTAATAATAATGACTTATTTTTCAGCTATGATGGAAAGTCCACCTGATAAAAAAGAACCACATGTTTTTGAAAAAATCAGACATTTTTATGCAGCATGTATGGACAAAGGTAAAAAAAGCACTCAAACACAAATAAAGTTATTGTATTATTAAAAAATCCATTTTTTATTTTGTAGCTACAATTAACAAATTACGAGAAACACCACTAAGAAATTTATTAACAAAGTTGGGTGGCTGGCCAGTTGTGGATGGACCAAAATGGTCAGAAGAAAGTTTCAAATGGACTGAATTGATTTATAAATTGAGAAATGCTGGCTTTGTACATGATATTTTTTTACGTTTCTCAGTTTCAAATGACTTTATTAATAGCAGTAGATACACAATTGAGGCAAGTAAAAATGTTGATTTTAATTAAACTTAGCAAACTGAAGAAATTAAAAATTGTGAATTGTTGCTCAGGTTACTGAGCCTTCTTTGGGAATGCCCGGAAGAGAATTTTTTCTGCGAGGAGTGAATGACACTCGTGTACAAGCATATTTAAATTTAATGGTCAAAACTGCAGTTCTTCTTGGAGCAAATGAGGCATTCGCTAAACGTGAACTTATGGAAGCATTGAAGTTTGAAATGGAATTGGCAAAAGTAAGTTCTATAAAAAATAATTTTTTTTTGATGATTAAAATCTGCATTTAAAATTACTAGAAACAAACACCACAAGAAGATGAAAGAGATTTCACTAAATTGTATAATAAAATGAGTCTTGGTAAACTTAACAGTTTTGCACCATTTGTAAGTCATTGAAATATACATTTTAAAAATATTCATTGATTTTAATCGATAAATTAATTTCGTGTAGATGGATTGGGTCGTATATGCCAATCAAATGCTGATAGATAAAGTTAATAAAAACGAAGACGTCATTGTTGATTCGCCATCTTATCTAGAAAATCTATCAAAGCTCCTAGAGGAAACTAATAAACGGTAATTAACCACATTTCACATTAAACTTGAATTTCATTGAATAGAATTTAAATGCAGTGAAATCCGGTTAATAAGAACTCGCTTAATAAAAAACAACATCTTGGTCCCGAACTAAAGATTAAGCATTTCTATACATTTGTTTTCTGTTAACTAAAAAAACCCTTCTTAACAAAAACTGATTTTAATTTTGCTAAAACAAATTGCATAAACCGCCGGCGAAAAAGAAGAAAAAATCAAAAATTTTAAATTTTTAAAAGTTTTTTTTTTAAATTGCATTGTTTTTTCTTAAATGCAGAAATGCACAAAAATGCATAATATTTTGAAATGTAAATAATAATTCTAATATGGTATATTCTAAAAAATGACATTAATTGAGAACATTTTTTTTTTACTTTTGTATGTTCTGCTTAAGACAAAATTCTTTAATACGAAAACAAAACTTGGTCCCGAGTGATTTCTAGGAAGCGCACTCAGCAAATGGCTAAGATTTGAATAAATCTAATATTTTTATGACTTTTAATAGAACAATTGCTAACTATCTAATGTGGAGAGTTGCACAATCGAGTTTATATATGCTTGACGATCGATTTTCAAACGCAGCGTTGGATTACTACTCTGTTGTAATAGGACAGTCAGCGATGGATCCTCGTTGGAGCCTATGCTTAGATATGACAAAAAATCATTTTAAAATTGCATTGGGTGCTATGTATGTACGGAAATATGTTGACAAAAATACCAAACTTTTGGTAATTAAAATTGCTAAATTTTTTCTTAAGTTTGCTACAGTATTGATGTATTTTCTTAACAGGTGACCAACTTGGTATTTAACATAAAACAAGAATTTATTTCACTGTTAAAAAATGTTGATTGGATGGATTCAAAAACTTCATATCGGGCATTAGTCAAAGTCAAACAAAATATCCCACTTTATTTTATGGATTTTAATTTTGTATGTCATAGGCAAATTCAATGGCTGAAGTGCTGGTTTATCCATTGGAATTGTTTAATGATACCATCATTGATCATCTTTATGAAAATGTAAGAATTGCAACGTTACTCTGATGAATCGTTTAAAGATTAATCTAATTTTTCAGATTACTGTAAAAAGGGATGATTTCTTTGGTTCGGAATTAAACTTAACAAAGACTTGGGTAGATTATAGTTATGGACAGCTCCGTCAGACATATCAAATTTCCAAGGAGTAATTAGTATTACTATTTTGAAAGTTAGACAACGTGATAATGGCTTAGTTTTAGATGGGAAGACACTGGAATGGCTGTTGTAAATGCTTTTCACAATTTCATCCATAATTTAATAGGTAGTTCAGTTTATGTTTGTCTTTTAAATTATAGTACAATATACAGTAGATATCAATTGTTGATAATTTATCCCTTTCGGGCCAATGACAATATTTTTCATTAATTATTATTCTAATATTTATAGTTCATTTTTTTAGTTGATCAACTTCACTTCCTAAAATTTATGTCCGTAATTAGTCCAATGACTCTAAATTTGACCTATTGTCCAAAAGTGATTTTTTCATAATTATTTTTGAAATCAAAATTTGATATCATGGTTTTTGAAATTTAGTAATACCTGCTGGAATTTTGCAAGGACTGGTTTATGGAAGTGACCGGCCAAAATATGTCAACTATGGAGCTATTGGCTATCTAATTGGACATGAAATAGGTCACGGTTTTGATGACAGAGGTATCACAAATTTATTATGTGATTTTCAAGTTTTGATTCTTAATTTGATCAAAGGAAAACAATTTAACGAACATGGACATTTGAAAAAGTGGTGGGAAGAAGAAACTGAGATAAAATATCAAAATAAAGCCAAATGCATAATCGACCAATACAGTCAGTACGAAATGCCGGAAGTTAACATGACCGTAAACTTTTTAAGTTTTATTTAAGTAAAAACGCTAATTTTGTTTAATTGATAAGATTAATGGAGTAAACACTCAAGGTGAAAACATAGCTGATAACGCTGGTGCAAAAGTGGCTTATCAAGTAATTAATAAATACATCCATATTACGTCACTTTAAAGCTGTTGAGATTGATGAATAATTATTGCATAAAGGCATATCAAAAATGGGTATCTGAAAATGGAGAAGAGAAATCACTTCCGGGACTTAATTTTACTCCAAATCAAGCTTTTTGGTTGAGCTATGCTAATGTATAAAATCTCAAATAAATTACCAATTTCATGATTTGTAAGTATTTTTTCTCTATCAAAATGCTGCAGATATTTTGCAGTAAAATTAATCCGGAAACACTATTTATGAGTATACTAATTGGACAACACACTCCACATAAGTTCAGGTAAAAAAAAACTTCAAATACTTTGTGATATAAGTTATTTGTAACAACTGGTATCTTTACAGAGTGAATGGAGTTGTTTCTAATTCACCACATTTTGCAAAGGATTTTCAATGTCCCGTTGGAAGTTCCATGAATCCACATCACAAATGCTCGGTCTGGTAATCAAATAGTAAAAGACGGATTAAACTTTAAAAGAGAAACTATTCCGGATTACTCAGGCGAACATGATAGACATAAAAACGTTTTAAATATCGTTATAATAATTGTTTAAATAAGTTTTTAAGTGAATGTGAGATTCGCGGAACAGAGTTTGAAAAACTCTAATTAATACTGTAATGCTTAGCGTAGTTAACAATATTATTAAAAGTACCGTATATTATTGAAAATTTAAATGAAATAATTTTAAATGTTGTTTTCTATTCATCTAGTACTTTATGCAATGCAACTAAAATAATTAGATAAAAGTTAATAATGTTTCAATAGTATAAAAATCGATTTTAAAACTAAAGTTGTTTTAAACAACTGTAATTGAAGGGATAAAAAAGTTATTCTAAATCCATCAAAAGGAATCATTGAGTTAGTAAACTGTGATAACTAATGCGTAAAAGATGTGTTTCATAAATGACGTCAAGACACCAAATCGACAGTAGCGCTCTATGTAATTCGCAACTTAACAAGACTGTTTCAGACATTTAATAACCTTGATTGCTTCAAATCGACGTCATACTGTAAATCCCATGTGATATTGCAGCAGTCAATTTTCCCTTTGGAGGCTTTACCCCAGGAACGAAATTATTATTAGCTGACTGAGGCGCTAAAAACAACTGCAAAAAATCGGTTATCTTGGCTTAATATTGGGCTTCATAATAACCTTACGGAAAATATTCTAAAAATCATAAAACATGCAAGTATTTTACCATATTTTTTACAGTTTGTAGTAAATAATGTATTCGTTTTAAATATTAAAATAAAGACTTTATAGCTTTTTTGCAACTAAAATCTGTGAATAATTTTCTAATTACTATTTTCTAGTTGTTTAATAAACTGTGTATATAAGTTAAAATATGCAAAACTTTTATTATACTTTTTAACTATCGTTTATTATTAGTAAACAAATTTATTGTGTAACTTATTACTTTTTTTTAGAGTTTATAATAAAATTCAAAATTCATTAGCAACTGACGTTAAAAGAAATAATAACTGAGTCTGTGTTCACTCATAACAAATTAACTTTCCCATGTAATTTGATTATTGTTGTTAATTTAATTTGCAGGAGTACCACATGGTGGAGTAGACGAAGTCAACTGGAGAAATGGCTTTTTGTATTATCTTTAATTTTTCTGATAATCTGCTTAGCGTTGGCCTTGGCAATGATAGCAATAACTATATTCTCCATTGAGCAAAGTCATTAAATTTAAAAAATAATTTAAGTTTTTCAAGTAATATTTTTCATTGTTCAATTTAGATAGCAAAGACAGTCCAGCCAACCTACAAGAACTACAAAAGTCTGAAAATAATTCGTCCTTATGTCTTACACCTGGATGCATAAAAATAGGCAAATTTTTTTCTTAAATCGTTTTTGTGCCAATTTAACTTACATTTTGATTTATACTAGCTGGGTTATACATGCAAAACGCCAATTTGAGTGCCAATCCTTGCGAAGACTTTTACAACTTTGCCTGTGGTCAATATGAACAAATCGCCAAAATTCCTGATCATAAACGGTGGATAGATGCTTTTCAGTCAGCGGCCGACGTTTTACATCACCAATTAAAATGTAACCAAATTATTCAAATGACATTGTTAAGCTACAACTAAATTAAAATTACAACTTAACTTAAACAGAGTGATCAAAAAATCTGCCCCCCCCCCCCATTTAAATTTTCAAAATACGCCAAATTTTAAAAAAATGGGTAATGGAACCAACTAGGAAGTATGTCGGCATTTATTTTTTAAATGAAATGAGATCCACATATTTAATCAATAGCAAAGTTGTGCGAATTTTGAGTACCAAATCGGGCAAACGGTATAAATCAACTTTATTTCAACTATAGCTTGAAATTGATGTTCAATTATTGAGAAAAAAAATAAATGCCGACATACCTTCTAGTAGCCATTTTTTTAAGTTTTGCATATTTTAAAAATAAAGAATAATTTGTCCATTGGACCATTTCAGAGCTACAGGACTTTGTCCTCAAAAAAGCATTCTAACTATTAGAGTTAAGCAACCAGGTAGAAAACCATTCGTTTATGGTCATTTATATTAATTACAATCGTTATGAAGATTATTGTAGACAACTATTATCAATTGCCAGTTTTATTTTATTGCCAAACTTTTTGAAACACAATGTATTACTAATGATAATGGCCTATTTTTCAGCTATTTTAGAAAGTCCACCTGATAAAAAAGAACCAAAAGTTTTTGAAAAAATCAGACATTTTTATGCATCATGTATGGATAAAGGTACAAAAAGCACTCAAACACAAATAATGCTATTATTAAAATATTCATTGTTTATACTGTAGCTACAATTAACAAATTACGAGAAAAACCATTAAAAGATTTACTAACAAAGTTGGGTGGCTGGCCAGTTGTGGATGGACCAGGATGGTCGGAAGAAAGTTTCGAATGGACTGAATTAATTTATAAAATGAGAAATGCTGGCGTGGTACATAATTTATTGTTGGGTTTCTATGTTTCAAATGACAATATTAATAGCAGTAGATATACAATTGAGGCAAGTTAAAACGTTTATTATTATCAACTTTTGTAATATATTAAAAGCGGTGAATGGTTACTCAGATTAAGGAGCCTTCTTTGGGAATGCCCGGAAGAGAATTTTGTCTGCGAGGAGTGAATGACTCTCGTGTGCAAGTATATTTCAGTTTCATGGTTAAAACCGCAGTTCTTCTTGGAGCAAATGAGGCATTCGCTAAAACGGATCTTTTGGAAGCATTGAAGTTTGAAATTGAGTTGGCAAAAGTAAGTTCTTTTAATAAACATTTTTTGATGATTAAAATCTGCATTTAAAATTACTAGATAAAAACACCACGAGAAGAGAAAAGAGATTTCACTAAATTGTATAACAAAATGAGTCTTGGGAAACTTAACCATTTTGCGCCATTTGTAAGTAGTTTTGATTTATATTTAAAAGAATTCATTATTTTAAATGGATAAATTAATTTCGTGTAGATGGATTGGGTCGTATATGCCAATCAAATGCTGATGCAAAAAGTTAATGAAAACGAAGAAGTTATTGTTGATTCGCCATCTTATCTAGAAAAACTATCAAAGCTTTTAGAGGAAACTAATAAACGGTAATTAGCCACATTTCACGTTAAACTTAATTTAAAGGAATCGAATTTAAATATTCTGATGTCTGTGATTTTGAAGAAGCACACTTTTTTTAAATTCAGAAAATGGCTGAAATTTTAATAAATGTTATATTTTAACGACTTTTTATAGGACAATTGCTAACTATCTGATGTGGAGAGTTGCAAAATCGGTTTTATATATGCTTGACGACCAATTTTTAAACTCAGAGTTGGAATACTACTCAGCTATAATAGGACAGTCAGCGATAGATCCTCGTTGGAGTCTATGCTTAGATATAGCAAATGATCATTTTAAAATTGCATTAGGTGCTATGTATGTACGCAAATATACTGACAAAAAAACCAAACCTTTGGTAATTAAAATGGCTAAATTATCTCTTAAAATTGCCACAATTTTGACGCATTTTCATTACAGGTGACCAACTTGGTATTTGACATAAAACAAGAATTTATTTCACTTTTAAAAAAGGTTGATTGGATGGATTCAAAAACTCAATATCGGGCATTAGTCAAAGTCAGTCAAATATCCCATTTTATTTTATCGATTTTAATTTTGATTGTTGTAGGCAAATTCAATGGCTGAAGTGCTGGTTTATCCTTTGGAATTGTTTAATGACACCATGATCGATCATCATTATGAAAATGTAAGTATTGCTACGTTACTCTAATGAATCGTTTAAAGATTAATCTAATTTTTCAGATTAATGTGAAAAGGAATGATTTCCTTGGTTCGGAATTAAACTTAGGAAAGAAACGGACTGATTATAGATATGGAAAACTACGTCAAACATATCAAAGTTCCAAGGAGTAATTACTAATTAGCATTATAATTTTGAAAATTAGTATAGTGTGATAATGGTTTAATTTTAGATGGGAAAACACTGGAATGGCTGTTGCCAATGCTTTTCACGTCTTCATCCATAATTTAATAAGTAATTCAATTTATATTTTTCTATTAAATTACAGTACAATCTGGATATAAAATGTATAACTTATCCCTTGCGGTCCATTGACAATTGTATTTTTGTGGGTTATATGTCCATTCAAATAATTGTTATTCTAAAATTTATAAAAGTTCTTTTTTTTATTAGTTCACTTTTACAATAACTATTCTATTGTCTAGAAAGTATGCCCGTAATTAGTCAAATGACTCCAAATTTGTCCAATTATGATTGCTTTCATAATTACTTTCACTGAAAGTAATCATACAGGAGATAATTTTTGAAATTTCAGTTTTACCTGCTGGAATTTTGCAAGGAATGTTTTATGGAAGTGACCGGCCAAAATATGTCAACTATGGAGCTATGGGCTCTCTAATTGGACATGAAATCGCTCATGGTTTTGATGACAGCGGTATCACAAATTTATTATGTAATTTTCAAGTCTTGATCCTTAATTTTATTAAAGGAAAACAATTTGATGAACATGGACATTTGAAAAATTGGTGGGAAGCAGAAACGGAAGTGAAATATCAAAATAAGGCCAAATGCATTATCGATCAATATAGTCAGTACGAAATGCCGGAAGTTAACATGACTGTAAACTTTTTAAAGTTTTGTTTAAAGGTTGTAAAGACGTTAATTATGTTTAACTTAATTGATAAGATCGATGGAGTAAACACCCAAGGGGAAAACATAGCTGACAACGTTGGTGCAAAAGTGGCATATCAAGTAACTAATAAATACATCGATATTAAGTCACTTTAAAGCGGTTGAGATTAATGATAAAATTGTTACATAAAGGCATATCAAAAATGGGTATCTGATAATGGAGAAGAGAATTCACTTCCTGGACTTAATTTGACTCAAAATCAAGCTTTTTGGTTGAGCTTTGCTAATGTATAACATCTCAATAAGTTACCAATTTCATGATTTTTAAATAATTTTCGTTTATAAAACTTTTTACAGACATTTTGCAGCAAAAGTAACCCGGAAGCATTATTTATGAATATACTAACTGGAGAACACACTCCACAAAAGTTCAGGTAAAAAAACTTCAAATTCTTTGTGATATATTTGTAACAACTGATAACATTGCAGAGTGAATGGGATTGTTTCCAATTCACCACAATTTGCAAAGGATTTTCAATGTCCTGTTGGAAGTTCCATGAACCCAAATCACAAGTGCTCGGTCTGGTAATCAAATGGTAAAATACGGATAAAACTTTATAGTAGCAGCCATTCTGGATTTAATTTCAGCGTTCAATTTGATATTATTTTATCTTTACATTTGGTCATAAAATGTGTTAAACTACTGTTAAGTGATAAAAGTTATTTTAAATGCACCAAAAGAAACCATCGAGTTAGTAAACTATGATGACTAATGTGTCAACATGTATTTTCTAATATTTTTAATAAGCAGTCAGACACGTAATGAACCACTAAATAACTTACAAGAGCAATAATAACAACAATAAATTGCTTAAATTATTTCCCTTTCAACTTCTATCACAACTAATTTTAATTATTGTTTCTTTGATAAGTCTGTACAATTTCATAACTAATAATTTAAACTCCCAAGTAAGATTCAAATTAATTCAAATATTTCGAGTAGATTTCTTAATTGAAACACTGTTTTTCTCATAGCAAAAACAAAAAACGAGGCAACTCTTCATTATAACTGTTAAAATTTAGTCTCGTTTCTTAATTGGTAATTTTCACATGAAAAGAAAGAAACAGTACGAATCGCCATTTGAACTAATGAGGCTTCGCATAAGTTTATTGTTAGCATTTAAAAAAAAGTGTTCCAATAAAGCAAACAACCCGACATATTAAGAGAATAAAATAATGCGGTGACCTACTGTATATTATGTTGGTTGATTTTGCGTCCAATAAGCATCACTTTGCATTTCATTTAAACGTGAGACAGTTCTATCGAAAGCAAACAATTCCTCTTCTCCACTGAACAATGAAGCTTTGGTGTCAGCGCCCTACAAAATTAAACTTGTAAAGTTTAAAATGCTAAATTTCAGCCTTCATCATTTTATACTTTAATGTTTAAGTCGTCCATAAGTTTTCTCTCGTCGTCGGATGGCTCAAAATTTGTGTTTAAAGAAAACAGTTCTTTAATTGGCGCTTTAGATGAGCATACAACTCGAACTTTGTTGTCATAGAAAGTGTCAATCATCGTGATAAATCTTCGAGCTTGGCTTCTGTTTTTCATGGTAAAAAATGGAATTTGACGAATAAATATAGTGTGAAATATTTGGCCAAGTAGCAAGTAATCCATTGCTCCTCGAGGCTTGAAAGAAAACCAACATTTATTTTAAAATTAGTTTTATAAAAACCAATATTAGCGTTTCTGTACTTGATCACACAGCTCGTCAAAATGGCAATCTAGAACTCCACCACAAGTTTTCTTAAATTCCAGTTGGCGACTTTTAAGTGTTAATACTCGACTTCGAACAACTGTAATTTTGAATACATATACGAGTATACAGTATAGAATTGTTTAAAATATTAATAATAATGTGGTCATTTACTATCGTTTTCTTTGGAGATTAATTGCTTAAATAAACGGTCCATTCTTTCCACTTCTCCTTCTTCTGTCTCGCTTGGAAAAACAACAACAATTGTTAGAATAAATCAAAACAATTTCAAAAGTCAGTATAATAGTATTCATAATAGTGGGCATAATAGTGTGCTTCTTCTACAATAGTTTAAGTCAAATGTATTTAATTTTTACACTGTTTAAATAATTCACCTGACCATACGACGTTGGTGTGCATACGTGGAACGTATAATTAAATTGAACAACTAAATGAATAAAACTTAAGCACTAAATTATTTTTTGAGTCCTCGAAATCATTTTAATGCCTGAAATGGCAATTACATGTAGAATAATAGCGTCTACACGAAGCAAATAAGTTTATGAACCACTAAATTTAGTAACAAAAAAGCCAAATCTATATTACTGTGTTTTTTTTCTTAATACGTAAACTATTTAACGTAAAAGTAATTTAGTTGTTCAATTTCAAAGTTTCAGTTTCGCCGTTTTGTATAATTACATAAAATATAGTTGCTGTTCTCCCTGGCTTCCTTTGCTTCTGTAATCAATGCCAGAATCCAAACAGCATATATCACAATGATCCTATATCAACAAATTTGAGTTGTAATTATTGTTATTTTCAATTTCTCAAAACTTAAGAATAATTTATGTATCACCGTACTTTTAAAACGCCGATAAAAGGAACAAAGTTACTTCTCTGAAGTCCATTTTTATATAAATCTAAATAAAAAACACAATTTTTATAAATTTTGAAAAGTAATTTAAAACTATGTAAAACCATCTGGATGCCTGTTAGATGTAGCAATCACAACTACGCCACTTTCAAATAAAACTGTGAAAAGTCTTTTGAGAACCATAGCGTCGCCAATGTCAGTTACCTATTTTGAAATGACATAAAATTAAGTGATTTTAGTAAAATGAATAACTATCCAATTTAAACCTGGAATTCATCGAAACAGAGGAGATAAGCTTCGTCGCTGATTTCTTTGGCAACTGGTGGAATTGGATCAAAAAAATTTGGTTTCCTGCTACTTTTATCCATCGAAGCTGATAATTTTAATTTCACATTATGTATTCCTGAAGAAAAAAATGTAACAGTTTTAGCTAAGTTTTTAAAACCTGGAAGCTTCGTTCTTAAAAGAATATGTAAGTAATATTAAAACCAATATTTAAATGAGCAGACTTACTCTGATGAACATCAAGCATAAAAGCATGAAAATGAACTCTACGTTTACGCTGTACGGATGAGCAATGATAAAACATATCCATCAGCATGGTCTTTCCACCTCCAACAGAACCAAACAAATAAACACCTTTTGGAGATTTTTTAAGTTTTTCTTTGCCAGCAGAGAACAGCTGTACGTAGAAATGCATGATTGTTTTTAATTTCCTTGTAGTTTTTAAATAAAAAGAACTACTTGCCTTTTTAAAAAATGATGCATCTTCACTTGGTTCATACTTGCTCAGCTGTGAGTAAACCTGGTCTAAGTGCTCAACGACTGTGTTTTGATGCTGGTCATGCTCCAACTGACCTTTGGCTATTTGATTATGATAAAAGTCGCTAATTGAGCCATAACTCCGAGCGTAATTACAACTTAATGATCGTTGATAGTTTAAAATTAACTTTAGATTTGAAGTTAACTTCATTTCCTAATCATAAGTAGCTTTCGAATGCACACATTTCACAAGTAACTTACGCTACAGACAGCACCACCAATTTCAAGGTCAAAAGATAAGTACGTCACAAGGGCGCGTCTCTTAATTCATTCAACAAAATGTCGCCTACTTTTGCAACGCGCATTCCCACTGTAATAAGATATTAAAGAAGTGTTATTTAATACGACATTATATTACAAATTTTAAAATGCTTCTCATGCTGAAATTTAATGACTCTTATCTTTTATACAGGATGAGCATTACGTGTCCATAAATACATTCTGGCAATACAGAAGCGAAAAAAATGTCTATAGTAAACCATGCAATTTATTCCCGTTTCTTTATTGTACTGTATTTGATTATGTTAACAAAATAATGGAACTGGAATAAATTGCATAGCTTACCATAATTTTTTTTGTTACTTTATTGCTGATAAGTACAGTATATATTTGCAAATACTGTACTTATCTTGTGAACAACTCATTTTTAAAGATTATCTAAAAATGTAAGTGTCCATGGAAATCCATCTTTAAAATAAACTGGAAATTTTTACTATGCAAAAATCGAAATAAAACTCAGACGTACTCCAAATATTTATAACCAATTAAAATTTTATATTATGTATTAACTATTGTTTCGAAAATGTCAGAACTTTTCACCACAATATACAATATATTCGCAAAACTTGAATATTTACATTTAAAGGCTGACTGAAACAATTGAAACAATAATGCTCAGCGCTACATAACAGTATTTCATTCATCCCTTTATAATAATAAATACAATCATAATTCATTACTATCTTTTTAGTTTCCCCATTCATTTTGCCGATGTATAAGCTTAATTTATCAAAAAACGAAGAAAACCTAATTTAATAAAACTAAATTTTTAAGTTGATGTGCTTAGTACAAGTAGAAGAAGCTATCGATTTGACGATCTTCAAAAAGTGAAGTAATGTTAACAAATATTTCAACAAAGAAATATAAAAAATAACCACGCTGTCTGTAGTTCTCAGCTCACTTTAGAAGTTGAACAATCTATATAAAAAAACATTGATTATAAACTGAATAAACTTATGACTTTGTTTTGATTAAATCAAAGCCTACAACATTCAAATGTTATAGCAAAATAAAAATCAATGTTAAAAAAATTACCACTAAAAGCAAATTGGGTTAAAAGCAAGAAAAAGCCTTCATGGTTAAATTGATCACATCTACTGCACAATAAGTTCAGTTAATAAACAAGAAAAATATAAAACAAAAACGTGACATGCCACAATTGTTCTTTTAAATCATAAAAATAAACTTACAGAACCGGTTCCTCCAGTACGAGTTTCTTCTTTTTCTAATATTTTTCTAGTTTGATCTTCATTGAATTTTAGAACAGCTGCAATTACTTTAGCTAAAACCTATAAATTAATTGACACAATTATTAATTGATAACTTGTTACTCGTTATTATACAATATACTGAGTAATTTTATAAATTAGGTGATTTTGGCTTGAGAAAAAAATACGAGACAAATTGAGATGGGAAAAAAATTACAGTTCCAATTACATTTTTTCCCGTTGTTTTCTAGCCATGAGAAGAGAAAAATGCTCCAATTTATAAAATTACTCGGTACAAGTATTTAAAATTTACCATTGTTTCCCTTCCCATCATATACTCGTATAAAATATTCCTTAAATACTGCAATTAGATCAATTTAATTAGTACTGCACTCTCAAACAAAGGAAACTTATCAATTCTTTTACTTCAATTTCTAATGTTTCTAACTGATGATCCCTATATTGAGCACTCTGGATAAAATTTGGAGGCACTGATTGGCTGGACATTTTTAGTACGTGTCGTAACTCGTTAACTTCACTCCTGTTAGCGAAATAAAAATATCCAATTAAATCGTTTTAGATTAATATTCATTTAGATAATTACTTATGCTGCTCCTTTAGTGTTTCAATTTGATTCTGCAAAAGCCTTATTTGTCGCTGCAATAACTCAGTACTTTGGACGCCACTTTCAACTGCTGAAGTCGCCAATTCGGCTTGGCGTTGCAAATCCTAAGCATAAAACAAATAAAATGACACTTCTAAACACTTTCTTAAAAATAAAAACGCATAAGCCAATAACGATACCTCCTGAACTACGTCAATTTCAGCCATCGAACTTAAATCACTTTCAGATAACAACTAAATTATTTTACCAATAAAATAGCAAAATAAAAAAAAAAAAGAATAACGTAAAATAAAAAATAGACGTGCAGTGTTTACTACAAAACTATTGAATAAGTTCTCAAACCTTTCTTTCGTGATTCCATTCTTGTGCAAGTCCTTGCAATTCTTCATCATGTGAACGAGATTGCAATTGCAGTTCCCGATCCATCGCTGATTTCAGCTTCTTCTGTAACTCATCCATAGCAATTTTGTGCTCATTTTTCAATTGATTTAACTGCTCTTCATACTCATTGATAGTAATATTGAATTGCTTTGTTTTTTCCTGCATTTACAAAAATTAAATTTTGATCACAGAAGTTAAATTTTTAAAATAAAAATTACTTCTAATAATTTTTTATTTTCTTCTACATTTTGCTCTAAAGACTGTTTTTCTTCTGAAAGTTGCTGCTGAATTTCTAAGAATTGTTGCTCATATTCTTTACGAATTCGGGTGTCTTCGCTCATATTGCGTTCTTGATAAAATTAAAACATGATTATTAAAAATTATATATACTGAATAAAAACTTTTAAACAAACCGATGGTATCAGCCAGCGTTTGTCTGCTTTCTTCTTCACGTAGAGAAATCATTTTGGTTGACTCTTCTAGTACATTTTTAACTCGAGAATTGTAATCATCATCTTTTTCTTTCAACATCCGTTCATAATTCGTTTTTAATTCTTCTATTTGCATCTGATTTTGCTGTGACAACAGGTCAATGTCCTTGGTGTTTAGCTGTTCTTCACGTAAAGTGTTCAAATGCTGTTCCAACTGGAATTCCCTTTGCGTCCAACTGGCTTGAGCGGCTTCAAATTCAGCATGCAAACTGGCCATTTCTGTTTCCATTCTTGTGCAATTCGTTTGAGCGGTTATCAGACTTTCGTCCAGCTGATTATTTTTAGTTTGAATTTCAGCTAGCAGTTTTGCCTAACATGTTTACTTATATTAACACAAGAAAATGATACGTTTATAAAATGGTTACCCTTTCTTGCTCCAACTCCAACTTTGACGCCTGCAACGTCGATGTGATCGCTTCAATTTCTTCATTATGCTTGACTTTCAGCAATTCAATTTGCTGATTTAGTTCGTTTACAGCAAGAGCCTCTCTTTCTAAACTCAAAGCGGTTTCTTGGTGAATATTTAATTGTGCATTATTTTGTTGCTGCAATTCACTGATGCGATTTGTAAGTTCTTCTTTCACACGCTCAGTTTCAGCTGCCATTTGTTTCTACGCGGTTTCTCAAATTGATATTAAGTTCACAACAAAAAAAAATCAAAATAAACTAACCTTGATCTGGCCCAGTTTATTTTCAGCTCGTTTTTTCAATTCACTTAATTTGGTCTGATGTTCCTCAGCAAGACTGTCTAATTTAACTTGCCACAAAGTTTGGCATTTATCTTCCGTTGATTTCAGCTGGTTCTCGACGTCCATTTTTAATTGTTCCACTTTATCAGACAAAACAGTTTTTTCAGCTTTCAGACCTTCAATTTCCGTCAACAAACTGCTTTCACGATTTTGACTACTTTCCAAATCCGTGCCACGTGCAGCACATTCCTCTTGCCGCCTATCAATTTCCACTTTTAGCTGAGCAATGGTTTCCTCAAGAGCCTCAATGTCACTGTTTCTTTGCTGCAAACGCAAAATCTCTTGTTCGTTAACTGTATATTCAGACTTTAGCTTACTAATTTCGTCCATCAATGCGTCATTTTCTTCTCTCAGTTTTACCAGTTCGCCGCGTAGAGACTCAACTTTCAACCCTGTTTCCGCTGATTTTGCAAGGCATTCATCAGCATATTTCAAGTTTCTTTCAAACTTCACAGCTCTGTCTTGAAATGAATGCAAAATTTCCTTTAATTTGTCACTTAATTGGCTAGATTTCAATTCCTCGAGTTTATTTATCCTCTCATCTTCATTTTCAAGACTTAAAGCAAGCAACAATTCTTTCATTTCAGTTTCTAAACGAATCTTCTCTTCTGCAATTAAAATACTTTCTTTTTCAGATTCTTCAGCAAAATGTTTTAACTGGGAAATCTGAGTCTCCATTTCCTTCACCGTCACCTCGGCTGAATCTCTTTCTGATTGGCACGTTGATAGACTGGCATTTGTCAGCTGCAAATTCTCACGCAAAGTATCGGTTTCCATTTTTAATTGCAAAAACTCTACCCGCTCTTGCTCACCAACATTGTTCAAATCCGATAGACTTAACTGCAGCTCCTGAATTTTCTTCCCACTATCTTCATTTTTGCTTCGTTCAAGTGCTAGTAAATTTTCCAACTGCTTAATTTCTTGTTCGCAGGTACTCGACATTGTGCCGAACGATTGCTTTTCAGCTTGCAGTTGATCCTGCAAATCTTTAAGCTGCGTTTTTAAACTGCCCAATGATTCTTTGGTTTTGTTTTTAAGCTCAGCCAAACGACGGTTATGATCTTCCTTCATCTTAAACTCCAGCTCCGCCGCATTTTGCAAGTGCTCTTCAAATTTGAACTGCAACTGATTCTTTTCCTCGGTCAAACTTGCTACAAGTTTCTGCGATTCCATCAGAGCAGCTGCTGAAGTTTCCAAACTATGTGTGAGAGATTGTAATTCTAACTTTTGAGTCTCAATTACGGATACTTTGGCTTCTAAAGTGGCTCTCATGTTAGACAATTGCTCTTCAAACATTTTTATGCTCGATTCAGCAAGGTCTTTTGATGCTTCAAGCTCAGATTTAAGATTATGATGAATGTTTTTAGCGTTGTCCACTTCTAGCATCAACTGCTGTCTAACTTCTTGAAGCGATTTCTCATGTTTCAATTTAAGCTGCTTCCGTTTCTCACCAAATTTACTCACTTTACGTTTTTCGTCTTCTAACTGCATTTTCAGCTGCTCTAATTCGACGGTTCCTGCTGCTTGCAACCCTTCTCGTTCAGCTTCGATAGCCTCCTTCAGTCTCTCTAGTTTATTTCTTTCATCGTCTAAACTTTGCGTAGCTTCATTGACCCGACTTTGTAACTCCTCAGCGCGATTAACAGACTCCTGTTTCAACATTTGTTCACTCACCAACCGACTCTGCAGTTCCTCAAAATCATTGTTTTTCTTATCAAGTTCAGAAGACAAACAAACAAGCTCGCTAAGTTTCATTTCAAGTTCATGTTTGGCGTTTTCCAAATCTGAATTTCCTTGTTCAATATTTGCCTTCAGGTTTTCAATCTCAACGGCTTGCTTCTCAAACTCGTTATACACTTTTACCAAATCAGAATTTTTACTTTCAAGTTCCAGTCTTAGATTTTCACAATCGGCTTTCTTTCCTTCGAGTTCGACAGAATGTTCGGCACATTCACGTTTCAGCTTTTCGAGTTCATCGTTAATTTTCTCCTGATCGGTTCGATTATTTTCAAAATTTACTTTAACATTTTCAAATTCCGTATTTCTCTCATTCAACTCGTTTTTAATACTATCATAGTCATCATTTCTTTTTGACAGTTCTTCTTTTGTCCTTTCCAACTCAGCATTACATTTCTCCAGCTCCTCCGACAAACTCTCACACTCAGATTTTTTCTTTTCAAATTCGGAAAGAACATTACCGTAATCGAGTTTCGCTGCTGCAAGTTCACCGATCAAATTCTCACACTCCGATTTTTTCTTTTCGAGTTCGATGCAAGTATTTTCGTAGTTGAGTTTTGCTGCATCGAGTTCTTCACTAAGTTTCTCACATTCAGCTTTTTTACTTTCTAACTGTTCGGTGACACTAAAGCACTCGGATTTGATCTTTTTCAATTCGAGATCAACGTTCTGATTTTCAGATTTTTTATTTTCAAAGTCTTCGCTCAAGTTCTTGTATTCTGTCAGCTGAGTTTCAGCTTCTGAAAGTTTAGCACGCAATGTGTCAAGTTCCTCATTGTTGATTTTGACTTCTTTCAGCATTTCTTCAACGGTTTGTTTAGAAGAAATTTCTGCATTTAACAGTGTCTCAAGTTCCTCCACTTTTGAACGAAACTTATCCTGCCATTCAGTTTCTAACTTATTCACAACGTCTTCATTTTCGCTTTTCAGGTCTTTAATATTGCGCTGAAACTCTTGCTATAAGATAACGATCACAATATAAACTTTTTCATATGATACAATTAAACGGATATTTTCATTTTACCTGCATTAACTCAATAGCAGCCGCTTTACTTCGTGACATTTCTTGAAGAAGATTCTGCTTTTCTTCTTCGCTCGTTTTCTCCATTTGTTCCAAAGATTGCAACATGTTCTTAGCTGAACTATTTACAGCTTCAACCTCTGCAATTTGCTTTGTTTTTGCATCAACTAGTTTAAGATGATAATTATTTTCATAAAATGAACATCTAAAAAATAAACCACACAGAATTACCAGTTTTTCGAAGCTCGTCACAATTTGATACAAGTTCTTTCAGCTGAATGTTTAAACTTTCAATCTCCTTCTCTTTGCTACTCATTTCATCATGCATAGCTTTTTTATATTCCGCAATTTGAAGACCACGCTCGGTTTCAATTTTTTTCAAGCGATTTATTTCTTCCTGAGCCTCTGCGTTTTGATTTCTCAAATTAATTTCCTTTTGTGATGACTGATTCTGTGCTCAAAACAATTATTTACAAACACTAGCTAAACTAAATTTAACTGAGATCGTGTACCTCTAACTCACTAAGACGAACAATTGCATTTTCAAACTGCTTTTTAATGTCTTCTTTTTCAGTATTTAGCCTAGTAGTTACTTCTCGGTTTTTCGTTATGGTATCCTTGCAGTTTCGCAGAAATCCTTTTAGTCTTGCAATCTATGAAATTAAAATCATTTTTTTTTTTGAAAAACTCAGGTTTAATCGCACTGTACCGTTTCCTCATAACGTTTAATTTTCGATCGAACATCTTCATCTGATTCGGCATTCTCAGTAGAGATGTCATTCTGCGAGTCAATTTCAATCAACGGTTGATCATTATTTGCATCTTTAATTTCTTCACCATTTTTCAATAGACGGATCTAAAAAAAACCCATTAATTGTTACATAATGCTACAAAAAATAAATTAGAAAAGATTAAATATACTTGAGTCTGCAGCACGGAAATTAATTGATCTTTTTCTTCTAACGTTGTACGATACGAGTCTTCTAAATGAGCCTTAGCTTTCTGGTCCAGCTGAGATTGCTCCTTCATTTCAGATATTCGCCGAAAAGCGCGGTCCTGAGTCTCAGAAAGAACTGCCTAAAAAAAGTTTTTTTAGTAATTGCACTTTAGAAAATCAATAGACAAGTTATTAATTTACTTTTATTTTACTAATCTCGTCCGCTTGTTCTTTGTAAGCCTTTACTGCATTAGAATTACGTAGTTTGTAAGATGTATATCTAGACCTAGCCGTTAGAAACGCCTGATATAATCTATCTTTGCTAATACTATCAAGATTTATAGCTGAATCTTCGACTTCACTGGCACTTTCGACATCAGACTAAAGTAAAAAAAAGTTTCAGAACTCGTAGAATAACGAGTCTGTCAATTTGAATACCTGAATGTGATAAACAGGTGTTGATGGACTATATACAGGAAATAATAAATTAGATGTCATTGGTGACTTCATTTGTGGTGTAGACGCTTGATGACTAGTAGAAATGCTAAGTAAGCCAACATTTTTTTCAGACAAGTCTACGTTAGTAAACTCCGATGGCTAAAAATAAAAACCTCATAAGTTCCAAGAACAAATACTGATAACCTAAAAAAATTACTTTAGAAGCAGGTGACATTGGAGCACTGGGAGGACCATCATCGTCTGTAATGCTAAACTGGTTACTTTCCGACACGTCCAAAATTGCTGAATCGCCTTCTTGAAGATCGATCAAATTCTAGCACATTCGCACAAAATTAATATTTTTTTTAAAAAATATAATTTAAACTGATGTAGTGATTATTATTACTGCCTGTACTGGCAAACTACCAGATGCCGAATCTCTAGATGTGTCAGAAGAGTTATCTGACTTGGCTTCATCCTTAAATGGTGACAGCTATACAATAATGCAAAAGTCATCATTAATTTCGATAATAAAACAACCAAAGTAGTAGAAGCTAGGACAAACTATAATAACTAACAGGTCATGCACAATTGTGTTGTCTAATTTTAGGCAATCAAAATGCTATTAAAAACTAATGTATAGTAAGTAAACTGGCATAGTTACGCTTCACATAAACACTCAATACAGCCAAGATTTGTTACACTACATGCAAGAACAGCTTAGTTAGTGTAAACTTGAAGTATTAAAACAAAGAATTACAAAATGTTTATTTCTGCAATGACCCACAAACCTGTCCTAACGACTGTACCGAAGACTGAAGCCTTAGAGGCGACTTGCTCACCTCTTCGCTGAGCTTTTCTTTTAATCGTCGAAACATTTTAAGAAATATTTAGTATACAATGACAACTTATACTATATCGTCTCAGCAACTATATTTACAAAAGTCAATTATTACTCCGGCGTTATTGATATACGGTATTGTATTAGACCGAGTTTTCCCATGATCTTATAGCATTGAGATAGATAACCATATGGGCGTAGTTACTTTCCTACCCGCAGTTACGGAATAGCCATTTTATTTAACGATCAAACACTTACGATACGTAAAAAAACCTATGGCAACCGCTTTCAGCGCTATTACAACTACTATGGTGTGTCATACCGCAATTTCCTAGTACTGTACTGTATTTCAATTAATCTTTTAATTACGGTACTAACTTGTACCGTTTAAATTTCAATTCTATATACCGCCACTTATACAAAGGAAACTTTTGATTTCATATTAATTTTTATTTTCAAAATACAATTAACCGACACGTTGTGCCAATTCTTTAGCCTTGGCCTTCTCCAATTTCTCAATACGTGCTCTTGATTTGGCTCCCATAACGCCACCGCCCCAGTGACGACGGATCTAAGAAACATTTTTCAAGATAATGAAAATTCAACATTCAAAAATTAGCCAAATAAAAAATCTTACCTCATCGTATCGTTCATTGTAGTTGGTCTTGATGGTATCAACAACCTTACTCAAAGCATTTCTGTCCTCACTATTACGACAAAGTTCATTTTAGTTTTCAATTGTCCAAATAATAAAACTTGAGCAACAACTTACGGTTTAACGGTTGTAAGAGCAATTGCAGCGCATGTTTTCCTCCTCAAAAGACGTCCAAGCCTAGCCTTGCTCTTAACAATGCAATAAGGAACACCCATCTTCCTGCACAACGTTGGCATAAACAGCACCAACTAAAAAAAAAACCAATGTTCATTTATTAAAAATTTAGAAAGTCAATAAATATCAATCATTTCATAATATAAAATTTTGCCTAATAGTTTCGACTCTTTTATTTTAGCACTAATGGAAAAATTGCTTACGTCTTAACATGCTTGCAAATTATTACAAATTGATTTCTTACCTCAATTGGATCAACATCATGTGCAATAACTACAAGTTGAGCTTTCTTCTGTTCAACCAGAGAAGTTACGGTGTTAACTCCCTGTCTGACGACTGGTGCTCTCTTTGTTGGTACATCTTCCTTTCCCTTGGCTTTTGCAGTAGCCCGTTCACGAAGACGTGCAGCTTTAGCTTGTTTCGATTCTGGTCTATATTTCTCCAAAAGACGGAAAAGTTCAGTCGCTATAAAGTATAAATGTCATCGAATGTTTTTTTTAAATGCTATTTGTTAGATTTTTGTAACTATATTTACCAGTTTGTCTATCAACAGCTTGAGAAAACTGATTAATTGGTGGTGGAACCTTCAATCGTTTATATAAAATAGCTCTTTGCCTTTGAATACGAATATACTTCGGCCATCGAACAAAACGTCTTAAGTCACGTTTCGGCTGGATATCTTGTCCTAAAATACAATACAAATATTTTTGTTATTTGCTGAAACTTTGAAAGCATGTCGACGTAAGCCTACTTACCGATTCCAAAGTTTTTCGGTCTTTTCTCAAATAATGGATTAACCACCTTTTTAGGTTCAACTTTTTTCACTACAAGTGGTGGGGCAGCAACCTTCTTTTTCAAAGGCAACTTCTTTCCTTTAGGCTGGCAAGTAAAATAACATTAAGTATCTCTCAACCACATGTTTTCAACGCCGAAATTCGTGCATAGAATAATACACGACACATGACTATCAAACATAATTTATTATTTAATAATTTTTACCTTTTTTGCAACCATTTTAACGGCTTAGTGATTTTACAAGCCTTCACCTAAAAAATTGATATAAATTTAGTTACGATGGAATTATTTTATTAAAATATAAATGGATAGAAATTCGACATACCTGCCTTTGCCAACAACGCAACAACCGTAGGTTAGGCCTGGTTAGCAACCCCGCGAATCGCGATTCCCAAAATGACTAGCAACTGGCAGCGATGTCAAGCCAAAACGGTCATTAAACTAAACATTAAAAGAATTTTAATTAGTATTTTATAATTTAAGTTAATTTTTTAAATAAAATAATTATTTGTGCAATTACTTTTATTTTTTTAATATTTTTTTAAAATGTTTTACTTTTACCGGTATTTGTTTTTTATTTTTAAAATACAGTACCGTAATTTGGACGCGTGATTATTTGAAGGAAATGCGCAATGTATTCCAATGGAAGGCGTGGTGACCTAGATTGATGTACACTAGCGCTGTGCGCTCCATAGCGGGGAGCACTTTAACTAGATCCTGCTTAGTATAAACGTTGCAATTGAAAATTAAGCATAAGCAAAAATAGGCAGAAATAGGCAAAGACTAAGCAACAATAAAGTGGAATAATAATAACAATTAACTATTTTATTAGCAATTAAAACATTTGTAATTAAAAAGAACAATAATTACTTACCACGTTTATTATTCGGCCATGTAGACCACATTCATATTAAGTTGCCGTCGACGTCACAAGTGAGCGAAAGCTAAGCAACAGCTACGCAAAAACCGCCTTCCATTGAAATACATGGGCCCATAGAAATACATTGCGCAATTCCTTCAAATAATGGCTGGTGTAATTTGGTAATCATTTAAATCAATTGCAGCACTGCTAAAACATTTCGCCGTAAAAGCCCCGTAAACGTAACCGCACCGTAAACGGAGGAAAACTGTAAACATCCCGCCTTTCGTACAGTCGCAATTTGCTGTTTAGCGTGTTTTGTGTGGTTTTACTTTGTTCAGCTGCTTGTTTATTTGGATATTTAAGTTATAAGAAATGCCTGGTATAAAAGAAGAAAATAATGACAGTGAATTAGAAGACGATGATCAGGAGACACCAGAAAGCGAAAAATCTAGTCAAAACGATAGTGACAGTGGTAGCGATGGCTCAGGGTCCGGTGATGATGATAGTTCAGGTTTAATGTTTACTAATATTTTTAGTTTTAAATTTTTTATTAATCTTATTTTAAAACTATTTAATGATAGAAATGGACGAGGAGGAATGTGACAGAAGAAGAACAGAATGTCTTTATGATATGGCAGACTTGGAAAGACAGTTTTCAATTTTGCGAGAACAGTTAGTATCATAACAACAACAACAACTATACTAAGAGACTTCAGTATTCACTAATTAGTTGGAATATTAAAACTATATAGATTATATAAAGAAAGAATAACACAAGTGGATTACAAATTAGATGAAGTTCGTGTAAATAAGGCGTCGGAATACTTACTTCCTCTGGAAGAGTTAAAAGAAAACATGGACATTCGGATTGATGTTGCAGGTGAGATTCATACTGATTAATACTGCATGCTGCTGTTACATTTTATTTGTGTTTCATGATATTTAAAATTACTTTAACTTCGTTATACAATAAGTATTAAATATCAATAAACGGCTTTAATAATGTACACTTGGTGTACTAACTAAAATGAAACAAAAGAGTGTCTGGATGTTTTTTCAATATACAGCATAATTATAGTGATTAATTTTTAATGAAAACTGAATTTTTTGTAATGATTTTTGTGTGATCATAATGCAGGTTATTTGTTTCAGGTGATATGGTCAAAAAATTATTTATTTTTTGTTAATTACATTATTTTATAGGAATTTTACGCGAGTTACGAATTGTAAACGTTAAGAATACATACGAGGCTGAAATACAAGCAGCTCAACAAAATTTTGAAGTAACCTAACTTAAATGGAGTATTTAAATTAATTTTATGATTTACTACAAATCTTGGTTTTAATTTAGAATGAAAAATTATTACTTTGTGACATAATTCAAAGTGAACTAGAAGAAAAGATGAGAAGATTAGAGGATGACAGACATAACGTTGACATAACATCAGGTAAACTGTAATAAGTTGTATTTATGTAAAATAGTAAGTCTTAAATCAGTGTTATGTCATTTTAAATTTAGATTTATTAAATGAACAAGTTAAGATGAAGAAAAGTCGAAGGAAAACAGATCCATTAAATCCAGAGAGGAAAAAAAGGCCGGTTACAGTTTCTGATATCCTTTTTGAATCAATAAGCTTTATTCAACTTTAAAAAATCACACTAATTGGAAAATAAGGACGCGAGTGTTTCAGTATTTTAATTGCTAGTTAAATATCCAGTGTCTAATTAATTTGCAAAACTGTTAAAAAAAACTTTTCTTTAACTTTCTATTACGTCCATATATTGTTTATATGTTAAGAGAAGAAGATATATTAGAAGATTGGACAACAATTAAAAGGGTAAATTTGTCGATCAGAAGCACTTTGAATGGTTAGTGACTTTGATTGGGTTTTTTTTACAGGCGGTTAAAACTAGTAAAAGGAAGTGTGAGAGTAAGTAAACCATTGCAATTTAGGTAATGGATATTCGATTGATTTCGCTAACTATTACATTAATTAGAAAAATCTAATATATTATTTATTTTAGGATACAAGTTGTGGTGCCGACCAAATAAAATGAAGTCCATATGAATGGAGGTCAAAGTACCAAATTTTAGCCGTGAAGTTTTTATAGGAAGAATGATTTGATTACTAACGAGTTTTCTCCATTTTTCTTAAGATATGGAGGTTATATCTTTATAGTATGTTTGGCACTATGAACTTTATTTATTTTTTGATCATTAATGATGATCAAAAGTGAATACACGTATTAAATACCATTAAGGAAGCAACCTCTTGTCAGTATGTGTAATTGTAAGAAAGGAAATGATGAATACTGTACTTGTACAAGTCAGTTTATCATTTTGTCAAATGTTCACTTTTTTTTTTTTGTTAATTTTCTTGACTAGCTGTTCATTAAACATTGAACTAAGTTTTTAAAACTTTTGCATTTGTTTATAACAATGTTTATTTCCATTCCTGAATTTATTATTTTTTGAGAAAGCGTTGCATTTACATTGAAGTACAATAGATGATTAAATTAAGAAATAACAATGTCATTTTAAATTAGAATATGTCATTGATTTTATAAAGAGTGGACATTTGCCTGTTTTTACTTGGTGTCCGGACGCTTTGTCGAAAATATATCAATGCCAATATCGTATCACTAGAAAAACATCGCGATATGTGGATCGCCTTATTTTACATTCAAATCAATCACAAGAAATACCTTTTTACCTAATCTAAACTCACCTAATTTAACCTAACATCTTTAATTGTAGAAACGTCTTTGAGGTGAATGATTTGAATGTAACATAAGGCGATCCACATATCGCGATGTTTTTCTAGTGATACAATATTGTCATCAATATATTTTCGGCAAAGCGTCTGGACACCAAGTAAAAACAGGCAAAAGTCCAGTCTTTATAAAATCAATTATGTAATAGGGGGCATTTAAAGCGATTGAGGAAATAAAGTTTTACAATCACAAAATTACCAATACAGTAGTTTTTCTTTTTCAATGACTTCATAAGGTGGCTCATAACACTACAATCCTCATAGCATTGCAGAAGCAATGGACTTTGTGAGCCACCGTCGTTTGTCATCCACTTGTCAGCTGTGAGCGTTTTGATTGTTGTCAAGCCAAAATGCAATTTCACTTTGAATACGTGAATAATTAATCAACTAATGCATAATTATTAATTGATACCATCGAAAGCGATCACTGAAGATTAAAATGCAGGTCATTTCCTGGTGTTTATGTTGATGTATTGAGGCTAAATACGATGTGATAATTGGCTGAAACTTGGCAGTTCAACGTCTACCAACCACCTCCATTACCATCACTTCCTGCTGTGGTAATTAAACTCATAATCCCGATTTCATGCACTCTTAACGCTTAATTACCGATTGTATTGATGGATTAGATTACAATTCTGAAACAGTACAAATTCCAAGGAAGTGCCAGACTTTTGTATACAGGTTTAGTATTGTCTTATTCACCTTGAGACGAACGGTTGTGTCTTGTCTTTGTAAATTCAAATGACGTTCATGGTTTCTCAATTCTCACAAAAAAAAACTTCAGTTATTTTACCTGGCGGGTTTAAGGCCAATCACAATTTTTGATAAGTGGAATTCCTTGACATCGTAAAAATGACGAATTTTAAGTTACTATATAATTTTACAAGCGGCTCTATTGATTTGCAAGGATGGAATTCCACTAAGTTTTCTTTCGGACTTTAAGGTTAAATCTGTCATTAATTGACCTTGTCAAGCTAATTAATCAGCATACCATTATTAGTCAGACGGTAAATAACGGAACTTTAGTCGATGATGTCTTCGGGGTGTCCTCCACAGCTTTGTGATTTGTTATACAAATATTTAATTGTGGTTTTGCGATTCGTCGAAGTCAAAATAGCCGTTGACCATGAAATTTTTTCAAAAGTTTATTTATAAACTTTACTTTAAATCAGCTGATTTTATGTGAGAGAAAGACAAAAAAGTTTTATTGTTTGTCATAAAACATTTTGTCTAAACAATGGACAGACGTTCCAGACGCACCAGCAGTCATTTGAGGTTACTGTGCATATTGAACCGTGAATTTCATTAATATTAAATAATTCAAATTTCAATCAATATTATCCATTTTCACAGGTACTGGGTTGGTGGAAATTATTCTTGCTGGATGAAGGATAATCATTTTACAGGCATGTTAAACGGTGGTGGAGGCGAGACATCTTCGATGTCATCCAGTGGTAGTAACAGCCCAGCTGGAGGAATAGGTGTAAGCCAACACGACGAGTGTTTTCGGTCCTTCAATCACGCTGAATGTAGTTTAAGAAAGATGGAAATATATTTAATGAGAAGGGAGTTATGTGATGTGGTGCTAATTGCTGAAAATCGTCGAATTCCAGCTCATCGTTTAGTTTTAGCTGCTGCGTCTGATTATTTTTCTGCTATGTTTACAAATGATCTTCGTGAAGCGTCACAGGAAGAAGTGGAAATTAAAGGGATAAATGCTGAGGCACTGTGGGATCTCGTCAGATACTGTTACACAGGTTTAAGAAAATCATTGATTTTGCGTAAATTTGAGGTTCAATGTTGTGTATGTTTAATAGGGAAAATTGATTTACAAGAGGATACAGTGGAGACGCTGCTTTCAACAGCTTGTTTGCTGCAATTGCCTGAAGTGGTGGATGCCAGCTGTGCATTTTTAATTAAGCAGTTGCATCCATCTAACTGCATTGGAATTCGACTTTTTGCTGACTCTCAAGGCTGTCCAGCTTTACTGAAAGAAGCTCACAACTATACAACTGTTAGTCTGGACAATGACATCATCTTTTGAATTTATAAGTACTGTAGATAATTTTTAATTTTGCAGGAACATTTTATGGAAGTCATTCGAAATCAGGAATTTTTGATGCTTAGTGCTGATGAGGTTGGTCGTTTATTGGCCAGCGATGATCTTAATGTGCCTTCTGAAGATGTCATTTTTCACGCTTTTATTGCTTGGATTAAGCATGATTTGTTAAACAGAAAAAAGGATTTGGCGTCGTTGTTGGCGTTAGTTAAACTGCCTCTTCTTACACCTCAAGTAATAATAGTTTTAATTAACTTGAAAGCGAAATATTGTATTTTTGATATTTAGTTCATTGCCGATTACATCGAGACAAACCCATTATTCAAAGACGATCGTGCATGTCAAGATTTAATCATGGAGGCTCTCAAGTACCACTTGTTACCCGAACGCCGATCCACTCTACAAAGTCCTCGAACCAAACCAAGAAAATCTACTGTCGGTGATTTATACGCTCTTGGAGGAATGGATTCTAACAAAGGTACTTTACTAACAATATGTTTTTTTTTTATTTTTAAAATTAATATGACTGACTTTTAAGGAGCAACCAGTATTGAAAAATATGATCTCCGCACCAACTCATGGTCCCAGGTAGCAAACATGACTGGTAGACGTTTGCAGTTTGGGGTGGCTGTGTTGGACAACAAACTTTTTGTCGTCGGTGGAAGAGACGGATTGAAAACACTTAATTTAGTAGAATGTTATGATCCAAAAACCAAACACTGGTCTCTGGTGCAACCAATGTCTACTCATCGTCATGGCTTAGGTGTTGGTGTGCTGGAAGGTCCTTTATACGCTGTAGGAGGACATGATGGCTGGAGTTATTTGAACACAGTAGAGCGTTGGGATCCCCAGGCGAGGCAGTGGAGTTATGTGGCTCCAATGACAACGCAAAGAAGTACGGTTGGCGTTGCGGTGTTGAATAACAGGTTTGGTAATTTTGAGGAGTTTTTTAGAAATGTGGAGTTCAAATAAGAAACATTTTAGGCTATATGCGGTGGGAGGAAGAGATGGAAGTGCATGTTTACGTACGGTGGAATGTTTTGATCCACATACAAATCGGTGGAGTATGTGTGCTCCAATGTCTAGACGGAGAGGCGGTGTTGGCGTTGGAGTTGCTAACGGCTATTTGTATGCGCTTGGAGGGCATGATGCACCGTCACAAAATCCTAGTGCAGCGCGGTTTGACTGTGTTGAAAGGTAAAATTTAAGTTATAAGTTATGCCAAAGCCTCAATGATTAAAAATAATTAACATAAAAGGTACGACCCAAAAACTGACACTTGGACCATGGTTGCTGCAATGGGGTCGGGTCGAGATGGCATTGGAGTGTGTTTACTTGGTGATTTGTTGTTTGCTGTTGGCGGTTATGATGGCCAACAATACTTAAAATTAGTCGAAGTATATGATTCGCAAACGAACGATTGGGAACAAGTGAGAGTGCTGATTTAAAGTGAAGTTAACATTAATTTCTAATTTTGTTTTCTCAGATGTCCCCATTAAACATTGGACGGGCTGGTGCTTGCTTAGTTGTTGTTAGGAACAGCTGACGTTGGCAATAGAATTGTTGCATTTCAACTGCCATTTTGCTAGCGCTAATTAACTTAATTGGGTATTGTAGTGCTCACATGTATAGAATACATTCCACTGCAATGTATTTCCATCTTTGCAATAATTGCGTAATCATTGTGCAGTATCATTGATTTTTTATATTATTTTGTGATATTTTGATTTCCGTCTATTTCGTAGGCTTGTGATTTTTGATAATTATGAATTATTTTTTTTTTGTATTAATTGATTTTAAGACGTTTCAGTATGTAAAATTATAAATGCACGAATTATAAAAGTATTAAAAGATTTTCTTTTCAATTACTATAAATTTATAAAGTTTTAAGACTTGGATTGACGAACGTTAGTTGAGAAGTACGGTACTATAACATTTACATATGGCTACAGATCTGACTACTAAATGGAAATGTCCAGTGTCATAATTGAAACAATAAAAAGTATAAAGGAGAATCTGGATACTAACTTTTGATGCTAAACAGGTGCGTTTCCGTTGGCGCACCAGATGGCGCTATTTGGAGACTTCCAAAAAGTCTATGGGAAAATTGAGGAGTTGGAGGTATTTACTTCTATAGTACTGTATTTGCTGAAATTTCAGTTGTAAACACGTGGTACAGACAGTACGTGGGAGCTGCATTTCGAGCAAGTTGCTTATTTGTAAAATAACGATGAATTACTTGCCTGTTAATTTTGGAAGCCAAACAGCCACAATGTAAGTTATTTATACCCTTAATTATTTTTTCAATTAAACATTTTTTTCAAATCTTTCTACTGTAGTTTGTGCTGTAAATGTGGTGTTGTCATCGAACCTAACCCAGCCAACATGTGCATGACATGTGTACGAAGTGAAATCGACATCACAGAAGGAATTCCAAAGCAGTGTACAATTTATTTTTGTAAAGGATGTGAAAGGTAGAACTAGATGATATTAACAAGTTGTGAAAATAAGATTTAAAATAGTAGTTTTTGTGGGTGAAAATTTAGATATTTACAGCCACCGAATCAGTGGGTCGCATGCGCTCTTGAATCAAGAGAACTGCTGCAATTATGCCTGAAAAAATTAAAGAATTTGAACAAAGTTCGCCTTGTTGATGCTGCTTTTGTTTGGACAGAACCTCATTCCAAGAGAGTTAAAGTGAAATTGACAGTTGAGAAAGAGGTAAACGGTCTAAGCTTAGTAATTTCATGACAAGAGTTTGAAATATTTGTCTAAACAGGTTATAAACGATGCTATAATGAGACAAGTTTTTATTGTTGAATACGTGATGAATTCGCAAATGTGCGAAGATTGTCACCGCTTTGAAGCAAAAGACTTTTGGAAAGCTGTAGTTCAAGTCAGACAAAAGGTAAAATAGTCAATTTAACTTTCACACGTAAATGGAGCTCTTTTAAAATCGAATTTTTCTTCTTAGGTTACTCACCGTAAAACATTTTACTACTTGGAACAGCGAATTGTGAAACACAATGCTCATAATAGGGCCATAAATATTAAAAGAATTCATGGTAAAATAAAAGTTTACAAAGTCAAAATGTTATGTAGCATTTTGTGAAACTTAATTTCTTTAAATTTATAGAGGGTCTGGATTTTTTCTTTACATCTAAAGATCATGCTAGGAAATTTGTTGATTTTATAGTCACCGTTGCTCCTTGCCAGTAAGTTTTTGCATTTTTTTTATCTAATTACTTACAGTATTTGCATTTTTTTCTTTACTTAGGTATAAAACTTCTCAGCAGCTGATTTCACACGATGTTCACAGTAACACTTATAATTACAAGACAACATTCTCCGTTGAAATTGTTCCTATTTGCAAGGATGATATTGTTTGTTTACCATCGAAATTGTCAAAATCACTGGGCTGCATCGGACAACTATGTATCTGTGCTCGAGTCACAAACTGTGTTCATTTAATAGATCCAAAAAGTGGACAAAGTAAGCATTTTGAATGGAATAATTGTTTTTAAAAACTTAATTTAAACTCTGATTTAAGCTGTGGAAGTGACGAGCACACAGTTCTGGAGGGACCCATTTGCCGCAATTGGTCATGTAAAACAATATAGTGAATATATTGTCATGGACATTGAACACGTGAATGGTGGCATGAAATCCGCCGCATTTGGTCATATTCCTGATAAGGTTTGTGTTCATCGTAATTCGTAAATATCAGTTAATTTATTTGCTGGTTTTCTGTTTGAAATTTTGAATAGTTTGCAGTAGCCGATGCTTGGGTTGTTCGTGCAAATGAATTGGGTATGACTGAAGATTATGACCACTGTAAAACACATTTGGGAAATATTCTGAAACCTGGTGATTCCGTTACTTGGTAAGTAACAATGAAATATTTCCTGTTTTAGTGTAAATGATTTATTATATAATTTTATAGCTTCGATTTGGCTTGTGCCAATGTTAACGATCCAAATTTTGAAAAGATGAAAACTGATCACATACCCAACGTTGTAAGTGCAGAAATGTCGATCTAGACGTGGTTTTAACTATAGTTTGACTAACATAAATTTGATGATGAATAGGTTATTGTGAAGAAGATTTTCGGTGATAAACAAGCTAGGAAACAAAAACGCAGATGGAGACTTAAACACATCAGCGATGACATTGCAAATGATTCAGTTATTGATGACAAGTATGTTAATAATACAGTATTTTTTTTTAGATTGAAAATGACATAAATTTAAATTTTATAGCGATTACAACGATTTTCTGGATGATGTGGATGAAGATCCAGTCCTAAGAAAGGATTTCAATATTTACAAAGGTATTTTTACTTATTCCTTTTAACTAAACTGGCCGTATCTTACAAACCAATATTGTATTTTTTATAAATAGATCCATCCAAAATTGCAATTGAATCAGATGTTGAGGATGATATGCCTAGAGTTAGTTTAGCCGAAATGTTGGAAGACTTGCATATAAGCGAAGATGCAACTGGTGGAGAAGGGGAACCAATGATGGAGTAACATTTGATTTATACTTATTTGTAAAACATTTACTGTAAAACAATGGTTATAAATTAAAAGAAATTTTACTCAGTATCTATGTGTTTGACAAAAACAAAGGTTCGTTACTCTAAAATTAAATGCTGAAATGCTGTGCGAGAGCTAAATTGTAAACTTATGAGATTTAATCTCGTTTCTTCGTTTGCACGTTTTTTTCAATGACAAAAAAAATCACAATTGAAACCAGTAAAAACTGCACATAGGCATATATCGTGTAACAAGCTCTGATACATATCTTGACTTATTAACTGGGTATAATTAGAAGTGAGGAGATAGTGGAGGAATCAGCTCCTATCTGACTGTGGTTGTGGGTTTGCATTCCAATACCAGAAAGTTTTTTTTTTATGTGATTGGGTTGGGGCCTTGGTCTCTACCCATTGAGGGTGAGCAAACACGGATGCGGTTCCAATGGAACTATGAAAGGAAATTACCTCATATACAGTAATAGGGTACTGTAGTCGAGTTAAGCAACTTTTATTTTCTGTAATCTAAAGCTTTATTGTCGCAAAGCATACATTGGGATTTGTAAGACACTAGAAATGTAGGAACCATCGTGGTATTAAATTTAAAAAAGTAGACCACCTGTTAATTTTTTTGACTGGAGTTTAATGAGCATAAATTATATTGTTTATTAACAACCTAATTTGATACAATACAGAAACCAGATGAAGAGTTTAGCAATTAAACGATACTGCTGTTAACGAAAATAAATGTCCAATGTTAAAAATGACATTATACTGTACCAGTACGGTAATTAATATTCGGTATGGATTTAGTTAATTTGTATGAGGAATTGTAGCCAAATTAATTTTCATTCAAAAGTAATTCCGGTAAAAACAAGCAAACATCAACAATGATGAAACGTAAGGAAATCTAAGTTATAAAATGAATATTTCATTTCATTTTCTTCTATTGTTTCTTTATTTCGAAATTTGAAACATTTTTTTTTTTTTGAATGCTGTTACGTTGTTCAGTAACCTACGTGGGTGGGCCAGGGGCTGGGGAACCGTATGGGTGGTGAACTCAGAAGGAGGAGGAAGAAAGGAATGGAAGCGATGCCCTTTGGGCTCCACTTGTGTGGTCCAACAAAACCTCCTCTCTCGTTCAGCAGTCGCATGTCGTCTCCAAGAAAATGACTCAAAAATCGGCCAAGAAATCAATTTACGCTAACTATTAAGATTTTTCATGAAACAAAGTTGCGTTTAATCATCAATTTGTGCCTAGTGAATTCAATCAAAGTTATAAAGTTCAGTATTGACTCGATTAAAAGCGCGGAATTTAAAATTAAGGTCAGCCTCGAACTTCAAATGAGTGGAGACAAAAACAAAGGCAACATGGAGATTGGGTGCGTTATGAGCTACAGAAACAACACATAAGAAACTCTATTTGGAACATCATAAGCCAACATTTCTCAAAAAATAACTAAAAATGGGTTTACTAAATTTGTTAAACAAAGTTTTAATTGTTGTTATGACGATATTTCTTCTTGTTTTAAGTCAGCAAATCATGTGTTTTCAAGTGAATGCTTCAACATCACTAAGTCATCAATTGGTGACGCCGGAAAACAAAACTGTGGCTCAAGATAGTGAATCAGCCAATTTATGCGATGGTAAATTATGTAATGAAGAAAACACAACTACAACAACATCAACGATAAGACCAGACGTTAACCGAAAAAGTGTGGACCCGTCTGGATGGTTTTCTCGTGGAAACATCACAAGCTTTCACTACCTCAATTCACCAAATGCCAAAAATAATCACGACTCAGTTCCTTCTTGCAAACGTCCAGCAACATGTGAGCCGTTTATAATGAATGTCAGCACTTGTTTTGGTGCTCCTTTAGTTCACAGACTCACGACAGTCGAATTAGTTGGACGCAATGTCACTCAACGTCAGATTCAGAAGGAACTCTTAAAGTGGCAGAGCAGCTTGAGGAACATTCCTAAATGTTGGGCGATGGTTCAGACATTACTTTGCGCAGTTTATATGCCTCGATGTGAGAATGGAATGGTAGATTTACCAAGTCAGGACATGTGCAGAGCTGTAAGAGGACCTTGCAGAGTTGTTGAAGAAACTGTTGGATGGCCCAGCTTTCTTCGATGCGATGCTGAAGGAAATTTTCCAACTCAATGCAAAGTAATCTTAATAATTAAATCGTCGGTTTCATAAGAAACTTGTAACTTCATTATTCGTCAATAAAAAAAGAGAACAAGCTGCACTGGTTGCAATAGAGATTTGTTTGTTTCTTTATTGTTTTTAAAAAAAGAACTAAATTAAATTGCATTGCTTTCAAAGCAGATTTTTCTCGTTTTTTAGTTTGCTTGTAATGGAATTACGAAGTTTTCTTATAAATTCGAAGAAACATTTATCAGTTCAAATACTTTTAAGTTCTGACATGAATACAAAAAAATAAGTGTAGATTAGGGTTTTATAAAGACCTAAAACTTTAAAGTTTTATTTTATTTGATGCCATTAGCTTACATCAAAGTTTCTGATACCTTAACTACAGGATTTGTGATAAAAGGCGATTTTCAATCTTTTGTTTTTGTTAGGCTGAACCCCGTGAACTTCGGTTTAGCACCAACGGCAAGTGTCCTCAACATTTGGTTCCTACAGAAGTTAGTCGCAGTTTTTACGACGGATGGGATGGATGTGGTCTTGAGTGTCACAGCCCTTTATATACAGAACAAGAACGACTTAATGTTCACACATTAATTCGAATTGCTGGGACAATTTGCCTCATATGTTCATTGTTTACAGTCGTAAGTACTTTACGACTTAACTTTATAAGTTTAATAATTGAATAAAATTGTCATTTATAGCTAACGTTTTTTATCGACTGGAAAAGTGCCAATAAGTACCCAGCACTAATCATTTTTTATATCAATGGTTGCTTTTTAATTATAACCATCGGTTGGCTGGCTCAGTTCACGGAAGGAGCTCGAGATGACATTGTGTGTAGAAAAGATGGAATTTTACGAAAATCAGAACCATCGTGAGTTGTTTTGTTAGTGAAGATAATATTGTATTTTAAATGGTTAATTTTAAATTGATATATTGAAGTTCGGGTGAAAACTTGGCTTGTGTCATCGTGTTTGTGCTCGTTTATTATTTTTTGATGGCTGCCTGTGTGTGGTTTGTCATTCTGACATATTGCTGGTATCTGTCGTTTAAAGCTTTGGGAAAAATCAGGGATACAATTCACGCCAAAGCAGCTTATTTTCATCTAGTCGCTTGGAGTCTTCCTCTAGTTCTCACCATTACAATTCTAGCCATTGCCGAGGTATTATGTTTGCTTATTATATTTATTTTAAAAGAATAAAAATTAAAAGTAAATTTTCAGGTGGATGGAGACTCGATGAACGGAATTTGCTTTGTAGGATACGAAAATATAATTGTGAAAGTTGGCTTCGTACTTGTGCCAATCTTTGCTTGCGCTTGCACAGGAGAATTTTTACTTATCAAAGGTAAGTGATGGATTTAGTTTTACCAAAAAATAAAATTTTAAAAAGCAATAAACATTTTTGTATTTAAACTTGAGTGGAATTGTTAATAAGTAAGTTTAAAGAAATTTATTGACGACTTTTTGTTTTGTCACGCTGTCAATTTTTCACTTTTCTCACCATATCATTTTTCTTTTAGGTCTGATCATTTTGATCAAATTAAAGCTGGGAAGCGATGACATAATCAGTTTAAAAGCTAGTGCCAAAATCCGGGAAACAATTGTCAGACTGATCGGATTTGCTGCTATAGTTTTCATCACTGTTTCCACCGGTTTCATCTGTCATATCTATCAGTATATAAGCCGAGACGAATGGGACTCCAGTTTGCGTCATTACGTTATGTGAGACGACCGTATAATCCAAATTCTTTAGTTTTCTGATGCTGTATTGTTAAAATTTTAGGTGCAAAGCGAACTTAACTGCGTCTCATTTTGAAGAAACTGCATTTCAAAACGAGGTTCAGTCTCAAAACTGCCAGTTGGAATCTCGTCCAAACGTATTGTTAATTAACGTGCCGCCATTGCTTATGTTTGGATTCGGAGTTATTATGTGTACGTGGATATGGACAGCGTCAACTGTTGAAACATGGAAACGGTTTTTGCGGAGGTTGGTTCTTCGAGTTGGTTTCTACTAAATTAGATAAGATGAACTAGATGTTTATAAACATATATATATAGGACGTTTAAAAAGCAGCCAGTAAATGAGCCTGTCAAATTATCAAAACATAAAATGATAGCAAAAGCATTTGCTAAAAGGAAAGAGATCAACGGAGGCCGGATGTCATTTAGTTTTCAAAGCACCCACGATGATCCTCTTGGTGAGAACCGTATTTTGAATTATAGAATTTACAGTAACTTGTATTAATCAGTGAACAATTTCAGGAATGAATTTTGATTTAAACAGTGTGGCATCTCCAGAGATTTCGTCTAATTGGCATGCTGTTTTGCCTAAATTTATTGCTAGAAGAGGAGCATTCGATGACGGGAAAGGACGAAATTCCTCGGTTTCTGGTATAATTCAATGACATTAATGTGCTTTGCTGCGTTTCTGTTTGCAAACGTTTGTGTTTATTGTAGATCAGAGCCAAATGAAGACTTCAATCGATTCACAAGGCACTAGAAGACAGTCGTTGGACTCCCAAATCAGTATTCACATGAGTGAACAAGATAGAAGACAATATTTAGCCAATGCACGTCAACAGAGACGAAAACGTAAAAAAGAGATTAAAAGAAAAAGTCGAAAAGCTCGGGTTGTTCCCATGATGGGCGTTGCGAACTTGAATCATCCTCGTCGGGGAAGTGACACTTCTCAACACAGTGATTTCGGTCATTTAATTCCACATCACTTGCTGCCAGCAAAAATCGAGAGTAGTGATCAGCCGAATATAGTTCTCAACCACGGGATTGATCGACCAAATGTAGGATTTTCGCGAATGGCATTCCCAGATGCAGCGAATTTGACTATTGTTAGAGATGTGGCGTGTAGTAATTTGGCAGTTGAACCGGTCGCGTTTAATATGCCCGAATTAATTGACAATTTAAATGTAACGGTTTTAAATGATATTGTAAATGACTGTGAAGAAATTAGTCTGACGGGTTTAAAGTATGATGACGCGGATACACATCTTTTAAGTGAATACCCATCAGGTAATGCCATTATCACCAGAGCAGGAGTTGGTTCACAATCGGACATTGAAATGAAGAGCTTAGGATCAAATCATTCGTTTAGTCGATTAAGTAGGAAAAGATCAGCCAAAGATATAGACACTGAAAATTGTTTGCAGCAACCAGATACAGAGAACACCGTGGTGGATATGAACATGGATGATGATAATCGTGATTCCTTGTCAAGTTAGTACAAGTATTTTTTAATTGCACCCTCGACGTCAAGACTCCTGGGGACAAGACAGTTCAGTAAGTTCCATCTGAAAAATGGTGGTATTTGCCTTTTTATTTTTTATACAATTTTTGAATGGTTAATGGTAAACGCGATTTACGATTTTCTGCAGATTTGTGACATTTTGCACAAGCAATCATGTGTTGTATTTTATTATTTACTGAATGAAGTTAATAAATGAAAAAGAGTTCATTACAAATGGTGTCATACTTTCTAAATAGCAAATTAAAAATTTCAACACTTTTTCTAGTTTGTCTGGGACTTTGACCTTAAGAGCAGATGCAATTAAAATTGGGTTAAATGGGATCCCCTTCTCCTGTTTTAGTTTGATTTGATATTGATAATGACTAACACGGTTGTCGACGAGTTGTTAAAATATAGCATTGATGTGTGGCAATTTTATATATTGGGGCATTTAAAATTGATTTTATGCGCGACTGCTGTTGTGTTTTTGTCGTGGAAGTACTCAAAGAAATGGTTTAATAACCAAGGTCAAAATAACAACCGACAAAAAGGAAGACCAACACCGATTGTAAGAGGGTTTGAAGAAAAAAATGTCGATTTTATTCCTTATCAATGGAAAAAGATTAGCAATAAAGAAGTTGTTGAAAAATCCGAGCAGTTTTATCATCTTATGAATTCTAGAAGAACCATTCGCTTTTTTAGCCAGGAACCAGTACCTGAAAAAGCCATTGATTACATTATAAGGACAGCTGGTATTTTTACACATTTACATTTTTATTTCTAAAAGTTCTAGTTAATAATAAACAAACAAAATTTTAGATAATCTTTTATTTAATTTCTTAATAACAAATGCACATTTTAACACCCAGGTGATTGAGGCTCTTCCGAATTGCATGAGGAATTGTGTCTTTTTTTTTTTTTTTTAACTTAGGGACTTCTCCAAGTGGTGCTCACAAACAGCCATGGACATTCGTAGTTGTTAGTGACCGATCCATCAAATCCGAATTGCGACGATTTGTTGAAGCTGAAGAAGAAATCAACTATAAACGCCGGATGAGCAAAGAGTGGGTGAACGCATTAAAATTCTGCAAAACAGACTGGATAAAGCCTTACATAGACGATGCACCTTATATCATCTTAGTTTTTAAGCAACTATACTCTGTCGACTCGAATGGTGAAAAGATACATCATTATTACGTGGAACAAAGTCTGTCGTTAGCTGTTGGGATCCTTGTTACAGCCATACATGTACGGATTTGAATTTAGAATATGTAAAGATTGGTTTTATTTAGTGCATTTGGTGTTTTTCAGTGTTGCGGTTTGGTAACGTTGACCAGTACACCGTTGAATTGTGGACCTGCCATTTCCAGTCTTATTGGAAGACCAAGAAATGAAAAGTTGGTCTATTTACTCCCAGTTGGCTTTCCAGCTGATGATTGTACTGTTCCTAATTTAACCAGGAAATCACTGAGCGAAATAGCCGTTTACGTTTAAAGCTTTTACTAAACATTTGTTTGTATATCGTCAGCTTCATAATAAAATCTCGTTCTATTCACCAATAAAGAAACGAGCTACATACAGTAGTTTCGATTTCAATAAAAGTTTGTCTCGTTTCTTTGATGTATGCATCACTATGACGATTAAATCAAAATGACTAATTGAAATTAATATAAACTAATAAAAAATGTGCTACAAGATCTATACTTCAAAGAGTCTGGCATCAATTCTGATTATTATTGAACGATTTTACATTCATAAATAACAGATGTGAACCAACGTAGAAGAATTTGTTATCGACGATGCAACCAATTTCTTTAAATTATTCATCTAAAATACTGTAATTACATCTATTTGTCACGTAACCTTGTTATAAAAAAATTAATGTTCAGTGTAACTTTAAAAAAATCCATAAATTGTAAAATGGAACAATGGGTTTTAATGAAAAGCATTTCGTATTTGATTTTCAAAACATATTTTGCAACGTAGAAACAACGGTGACAATAAAAATTACTGGGCCCTTAATAGTTTGATCAAATTGGAATTATAAATGATTTTGCTTTCTTTTAGTTTTTTTTTCTCTTTCTTTTGATTATAGATATAAAAAGTTGGGACTAGATCAACATTTATAATTCTAAAATGAAGATCTTTGTGGGTCCAGGATAAAAACGAGAAATATACACCTTTAAATATAATATCAAAGCAGCAACAATAGTAAATAACCCAATTAAATTTTTAAATATTAAAATCTACAATGATTATTTAATTATTTTTTCTCACAGTTTACTTCATACCTTTTTTCGTATTCTTTTTTACTTTCATCGCTCCCAGATGAATTTCAGTGATCAAAAAGCGATTGATTACTGATCAAATATTCGATAACGGTGCTTTCGTACTTCCACGCTGCCAAATCAGCTACCAACAGATCTGGAGACCTCATCAACGTCGGACAAAATACTGTACTTAAATTATATGTGGACATTTTGTTCTTTTCATAGCGTATGGAAACTCTGAAAGAAAACAGCAAAACATTGTTATGATCTTATGGCAAATGCATCGATAAAAATTGATGTATTTACCTATGAAGGTGAGCTATGAGGTATTTAAGGGTTTGGTAATGAGCTGGTGGCAGTGTACTAAGAGCATTACTCATCTCTGTCATCTTTTCCTTATTTGTAGATTTTTCTAGAAACAAAATATTGGTTATTATAATAATTTAAAGACAAATTTAATAAACGAGGATACAAAACTTACTGACTGCATTGATGAAATGTGGATATGAATCAAAAGTTATGAGAGGAATGGGAAGAAGTCGGAAGTAAAGTTTTAAAACGCCAGCAATAACGTTGATATCATCGTAAGCTTTGGGACTAATATCAGCGTTTTCGCCATCTATAAATTCCATGAAAGTCAATCAAATACATGATCACAGAGCCTAAAAACTAGAATAGCATTACCTTTATCTATCGCTGCTTTAACAGCCTCGATATCATCGTTAAATCCAGAAACTCTATATAAGCCCTCCACGTCAATCCCTAGAAACACAAACACAATACTTAAAACAAGCTTCTAAAAATAATATTTACACATACCCCTCCTTTCTATTTCCTTCACTAAAAAATCGACGACGAAAGGTCGAATAGTGTTCCGAGCTTTGACTAGAGTTGTTAGGTCCACACCAAAAACCCTGATGACGTACTTTAGGTCAGGACAACAATCATTTGGAACGCTTTCAGAACACTTTCGATGCGCAGAAAAACCACAATCTGTTACAAAAATTAATACATAGATGTTATATCATTTTAAATAAGTTACCTTAGTATCATATATGAAGGAATGAGAAATTATCAGTGTAGCACTTTAAAAAATTACTTTTCTAATACAGTCAAATGTTGCCTCTAAAACCCAAAATTATTCCATTTAATTTTCTTAAGTATCAAAATTATGCAATATAACTATATTATGTTATGTTATGTCACTGGTACATAATTCATTCATCAGAAATTTCTCGATGGTCCCTTACACTAAGTTTGGATTACATAAATACCATTGTTTTACCTTCGCATTTAACTCCCTGAGCAATTAATCCCCACATAAAATTACCACAGAAATCACACCAATTAAGACCTTTAAAATTGTGCACCTGTAATACAAAAAAAATCAAATTATCAACACTAACATTCCTCATAAAGCAGAATACGGTGAAACAAACTTTAAAATTATGTTGTTTTTCATACTGTTGAACATCGATGTGGTTATTTAAAAATGCTTCTGCTAGTAAATCTTCCTGCAAATATCAAAATACTTGAAACGATTAAGACTTTCTAACATCGTGCATTTCTTACTGCCGCTTTAGATGGCGGTCTCTCATATTCATGGGGAGACTGGAGAACTGTAATTTGTTCGCCACCTGGCCCATATCTGAGAACATTTGGTCTTCTCTTAGCACGTGACGTTAGTGTCATGTAAGGACTAAGTTCATAATTAGATTCACTGCACATCATCGCTATATAATCGCTGGCTTTTGACTCTAAAAATAGCGAAATGAGACCATCTGCCACCAAGTCCTGAATGGTGTCGAAACGTTTCTCTCCAACGTAATGCTTTCCATCATAATATAATTTAAAATTTTTGGTAACACCACTAAATCTGTGAAAAAAAAATACCACATTTGAATCGAACCGTTCGAAACTGTAAACAAAAAAAAAACTTAAAAATGTTGCTGAAATGGGTACCTTAAACACAAAGTATATGTTCCTGGTGCTCTTTGGCTTTCTCTCACTAAATAACTGCCATCACAGGCTTTTAATAAAACGTCAGTCTGTTCTCTCGTAATCATCCCATGGAATCTGAATTTTATTATAACATTTATATACCGTATATAAAAAAAACTTACTCTCTTCCATAATATGGAGGTTTCTTTGGACACTGAAATATCAATAAAATCAATTAAAAACAAGTACACAATGTTCAATGTATTTCACTTTTTTCAGAAAACACTAGTCTATAAAGATCAAGCTGAATTATTACCTTATATTGACAAATGATCCGTTTGGGAACTGGTGCTTGCTGTTGTAATTCGTATACTAGAATATAAAGAAAAAAAAACCCAAACATCAATCAATTGCAAGATTATACCGTAGCTTCAAAACCCCATATAAATATTATGGTACTTACAGTGAGATTTCCAAATAGTTGGAAGATCACTTCTTCTTTTATCCATTTCGTTTACTGTCAATAAATAAAAGAGGACAAATTAAATTGAGCGTAAATTATTACATACAGGTAGTCGTAAACTACACACTATTAAGGTCTTTATTTTTCTTTGAAGGCATTGCCAATAATTGATAAACTTTAGTAGCAACAAACATGGTTAAGAAACTGAAATTTACCAGCAAAATTCTGAGGTAAATCTAATCTCTAAATCACAATTCAAAATCATTTACAGCCATTATCTGAATACAAACTGCAGCGTTATCAGAGTAATGTCAAAGGATAAAATGACAACAGGAGTAAACAAGAATGATTTCGAAGATCTCTCGTTTTTTAATAAGATTTTATCCGATCTATCAAGAACATTTTTCAGTTTGTGCGCAGTGTTAAATGTCCCATATTCGGGCTTTAATGGGCTTGGGTTAATGGGCATGACACTGAGTTTCATGAACTCTATGGCGCAGAAGCATTATCATCTAAAACAGATCAAACGCTCAATGTACACAGTCGTGTATGGCGGCGTGTGTTATTTTTCAAGGCAATTCCCGTTCCCACTAATCGATATTGCGACAAGCAGTTACATATGATTATTGTTATGCAGTGTCGAATATGTGACTTCCAAAACCCATAATAATGACTAAAGAATTGAGAATAATTTTCTTTTCAAGTTCAACCAATCAAATTAAATTTCACTGATTTTCTTAATGTATTAATTCCAAATCTCTACTGATTGCATTGTACGTGTTTATTGAAGTACTAGTGCATATTTTTATCAAAACTGATTTATTTCAACGTGATAAAAATGACTAATTTTATTTTTAGAAATCAAAACAGAGATTAGTATCTAGACGCGTGGTCGGTTATGCTAGTCAATGCTTACTGAATCATAAATATGTATTTTTTTGATATTTCCATGGCAAATTCACTACAATATTTCCTTATTTTGATATTATTTATGTTCGATTTATTTCATTTAACAAAGGAAAATCAAAAGCCTTTAGAAATCAGATCTAAAAGTTATTTATAGTTTTAAACTACAGTAGATATTTTCCTAGAACTTTTCAATCGTTTTTATTTTTACATAATACTGTAATATTCCAGTATCATATTCACGGACATCACCACTACAATAATACAAGTATTGTATAGTCTATCCTATTCATTGTAATTAATTAATACGAGAAAATAATTTACGGTATGCGTTTACGTATTAATTAACTTATGAGATAATGTAACTTGTAATGATGTTCAAGTTAAAAAAATGTTACATAAAAAATGACAAAACAACACTGTTTCTGAAATAGACAAATAAAATTATACGGTACTAAAAATTGGCTAAACGTTTAAAAATATCAAAATTTAGTGACAATGAGTATCAACATTGAGTTTAAAACAAAAAAGATGCTGAAACTTAAAAAAGAGACAAATATTTCGTTGTGTGCAATTTTATAAAGTTTTTACAAAAAATATGAAGTAACTTGGTTTAAATTCTTCCCTCGAATACGGTATTTCAATTATTTAAAACTTTCAAAATAATGGTACCGACTGATGCAGACAAGAGAAAAAATATTTAAAAAAATGGCATTTTAGACTAAACAATCGATATTTCAGCATCTTTAAAGTATTTTAAATTTAACCAATAATAGATTCTTTGTACTGTATAGGCTATAGCACTGCCCAGCAATTTCCAGATGCTTTAAAGTTTAAATATATCAATAAGGAATTGATAAAAAAAACAGTAACAACTACTATAAACTATTGCAGCAAAAAAAAATTAAAATATCCAAATAATTGAAAATACTAACGACGACTTTCTCATAGTGATTTTCATTATTGTATTGTTAGTTAAGTGTTCAGCGTGAAATATACATTTGTTGCTACAGTACGAACCAATAAATCAATATTTCACCATTTACCAAAAAAAAAAATTTCAATGCTGGAGTACTTCAAACAGAACAAGCATTTATTTCTATACTATAATATAATACAGTACAGCTTACATGCTCTCTGATCTGATAAAAATGTAAAATGTTACTCATTTTAGTAATACTTTCCCATGATAGCCTTCCTCGTTAAAAAAGAAAACCTTGAGAAAAAATAGACCATGGGCGTGGGTCGCATACTGTACATTACCAAAACCATCAAAAATCTCAGTTTATTAAAAGTGTAATTTCCAATTTTTCCTGACCTGCACTACCAGGTACTTCACCTTAAATATCGTGATTTAAAATTGTAATGAAACAAGCTATTTAGAATAACTTACTGTAAATGAAAACGTCATGCCCGTCTTTACAAAAAAAAATCAAGGAAATGCACTGCAATGATTAAATTGTTACCAACCATGTTGGCATGATAGTGTGAAAAAACACACTGTTTGTCATATACGTTTTACAACATACTGTAAATTAATCATTAACCAAAATAGAGAAAAAACCCAAATGCGATTATTAATTAAGAATTATGAAAACTTAATTCTTATTTTAATAATGAACAGTTGCACTCATCTATGGAAGTGTATTCAACCGTTACTCTGGATCCATTCAGTTTCTTTTTCTCAAGTGGTTTCACTTATCAGCCAGCGCACATATGGCAAAAAAAAATAAAAAAGCCGGCAAGTGTCTCATTGAAAACACTTGTCATTAGAGGCCATAAATGATCCATCAAACATGTTTTACTGCTGCTCAGCAAGTGGTCAACACCTGTCTATAAATTCTCAAATATTGAACCTTACAAGTTACAAAGAAGAAAATGGGATCAGCGAAGCCATATAAACTAAACAATTACTAGAAATTAAACACGGTAAATGATGACCTATTTTATGTTAAACATGTCAATATGTCACATGACAAGGGCATGGTTAAAAATACTGTACAAGCCCTTGTGTTTTGGTTTTCGGTCTATGACCAAAGCTATTTAGGACGTTTTAACTAATTAAATTAAGCAAATTAAACATAAAATCGTGACACCAAACGAATTATAGGAAAATATTAATGTTCAAAAACTCAAACTTAGTCACTAAGAAATAAATCTAATACTGTATCCACAAATTCAAATTTAGTCATCAGAAAACCAAATTTAGTCAAAAGCATTTTAAAAACTACATTTTCTTATTACAATATTTTAGTCATTAGGATCCTTAGCTCCATAACTAATTGTTTAAAAAGATTTTATAAATTTAATTTTCAAAATGGATACATCAATTTTATATGTAAAAAATAGGAATAAAAGTGCTGTAGAAAAATTAATCTTGTCATTTAGAGAAAAAAGATATCTTAAAATACACTTAAATTAATCATTAAATATTTAAAATGCTAATAGTGAACTACTGCCACATAATAATGATATCACTCCAACCAATTTAAATTTTAAAGTGAAATGTAATGTCATCGACTATTAATACTACAACATTGCCACTTACAGTTTAATTAAGTAAATAAAACGGCAAATTAGTTCGCACATTTAGGTTATAGCAACTGCAAGGCAAATTTCACAAAAGGATATTATATTAGTTTATGTTTCAGAGCAGTGCAAAAATTAATGAAATAATTTGGTACACCATTTAACCACTTGTACTTACATTTTAAGCAACTGTCAGCTGATTTAAATGTGAAATGTGTTAGTAGTGGTTAATCAATGCCAACAATATACAGTAGTTCCTATTAATTAAACAAACTAATGCAGTGTCAAACACTATTAGTAATCATTTTAATATAACAAATTAATGTTTTAACTGCAAACTATAACCATTATTTAAATATTCGACATACAATAAACTAATTTTGATAGTGACAGTTAAAATAGTATGACAATATGACTCATTTCTGCAACAGATCTTTCATAAAGAAAAGCTTAATAAACTAGAACTTATCCTTCCACTAAGTGCATATATTTAAATTAGTGCAATGATTCATTTTCGAATTGTAAATGATGAAATACACTAAAAAAGTTGACATAAATCATGCTTTTTTTTAAAGAAAAGTACAGCACGTCTACTTACTGTATTTGGTCAAATCTCTGATGCAAAGTCAATTTTGTACGCAGAATACTAAAATATTGGTTGAGCATGTAACTGCACCTTGGTCTTTAAGTACATGATTTAAAATTCTTCACTGAATTTTACTTGTGATAAACCTCAAAAGTAAATAAATGTGTTTATCCTCAAACTAAAACACAAGAACATGGATTTCTCCATAACCAAACATACACAATATTGTACACGCACTGATCATACACTGTATACGAGTATTTGCACGGCGATGTTACAATAACAAGCGTCACCAAAAAATAAAATAAACCGGTCACTGAGCCAATTTTCTTAACATCTATGACGTCTGATGAATGCCTTAAGGTATGATATTATTCACTTACACATATCCGTGTGTTTTTCTTAAATAAAATTTCCAGGAAAAATCAGCTTTCAATCCCAAATCTTCAAGACTGTTTTCAATGCAAACGCCATTTTTGAAAGTAGCTTTTAATTGTAGCCTAGAAAAAGCGCTTTTATCCGCTCCTTATTTGAAAGAGGTAAGCCAAAATTTGTTTTACGTCTGTAACAACTCGCTTTTATATATATGGCTCTAAACATCGAGCTTTGAGAACTACATCCCCTATAAAGTTATTTTACGGTACGACTTTGTTAAAGATCAAATATTTTAGTATGAGTTTTCTATTATCGAGTTGTGATGTTCTCTATCCCTTTGTTTACAGACTAAATATTTGATCATAAAAACCGAATTATTTATGATATAAAAAGTAATTATGGCTGATTTCGTGTAGAGAAGATGTTAATTTTAAATTAAAAGCAAAAATATTGCTAGGTGAGTCATATTGTTATAATAACTATCAAAACAAAAGTCTCTGTTTACAGTATTCACAATACAGGGTGTCCGATTGTGATTGTTATGCAATGTCATTTGAATTTAGGGCAAATCATCTTTGTCGTTTTCCGGCCAATTAACAGTAAACAACGCACACAAAAACAACATTTGTACTGTAATTTCCTGAATTAAAATTGCATTGTTTTCCTAACTTACAATACCATGTATTACTGTACTAGTATAAGCTTTTTGTTTAGCTTTGAACTTATAAAATTATGTTTAACTGTAAAAGAATATTTACTAGTATAATCACTTCAACTAGTTTTAAATTTTTAAGCAAAAAAAAAAAAAAAATTACCAAAGTGATCAGACACTTAAATTTTAAAATATGAACTTTAAAAAAAATCTCTGCTGTAATTTTTCTTTTACTTGATGTAATTACATGTGTGGTTGCTAAAGCGAAAAAGTAAA
>JAAFCF010005931.1:2948984-3029743 GCA_013389785.1 Helicorthomorpha holstii | reverse complement strand
TCACCTTTGTGTAAGTTAAACTAACCCAATTTAAACTAACCTAATCTAAACGAATTTAATCTAACCTAACCTATTTTAATCTAACCTAACATCATTAATTGTGAAAACGAAGGTGACCTATGTTTGCGTCATGGTTTTGTAGGTCATGTTACTGGCTACATTTCCCTGAGATCATATTGTTGGCGTCGTATACTCCGGATACCTATTATTCAGTCACTTAAACGTTTTCGGTTGATCTGTATTTTATTACTAATGATACAAAACTAAGTAACAACGAATAAATCTGAACATAATAAACAACAGATTTGTTTTAGATGTTAGTGTTAGCCAACTTATCTACACCCTCCAAGCTGCAATTTAAACGTCATTTATTTACTGTAAGCGCCTGTAGTGAAACTAAAATGTCAGCATACATAAATTTTTTAACTCTAATCACAACCGCATCTATTAACAACTGCATAATTACCTTTCATCACATTGGTTATAACCATACCCTAATGATTATACTGTAGTGTGCACACGTCTAACTACATTAGATCGTTTATCATATTAATTAAACGCTATAACTGACCTTTTGAACTTTTTCATTTGATGAGACTCTCGAATCATAAGGAACTTAAAAGTACGAGTATGAACGAATTTCTTACCGCCATCGTCATGTCTTGTATCCGCTGAAATTTTCTACTGTACTGTCGTTCTCATTATCCACGAACTATTAGCCAGCGACCCAGTCTATCATTAACAATTACATCATATAAATTGTTATAATAGAATATACTATAGCATTTACTGAAGTTAAATGAAAACACAATTGACTGAATTGTATCCAGATTAATTAAAACATAGACAGTCTTTTGGCCACTGTTCTATGTAACAATTACGGCATCTCCAAATCCCATTCATCGTGCTTTCCTTTACCGTCAAAAAGTTAGTTGATCAAGCGCCCAGGTATAACGACCCATATCATTTTACCGCCAAATTATGTGCAGCCAATCAGAGAGAGTAGTAGACAATTTTGTAAATTGAAACCGCCCTTTAAATTATCAATTTTATGCTCCGTAACGTATATGACGTCATATAGAAATTGCAAAAATTTAGTTTTTATTGAATAAAAAATTAGTTTATTGATTTTAAGAGTTGAAAATAGTCTCACAATTGTTTTTTTATTGTCACTGATGGGCTATGTATGATTTGTTTGCTTAAATATAAATTTTAAAAAATTTTATATGATTTAAGTCAAAAACATATCAGCGGATATAAGAACTTGATGTTACTTTGTAACTTTGGTTGAAAAGTTTTTGAAAAGTAATTAAAAAGTACTCAAAACACTTGCAAATGACATTCCAGCTATTAAAAACATTAAAATAAACTTATTTACGCAACTTTCATCAAAATCAATCAATTTAAACAATTTTTATTTAACTTTTAAAATTGGCGTGGAAATTGCTGCCGTCGAGGTTCGGCACAAGTTCGGCATACGTTTTCTGTAAACTCCGTACTCTATGCTCCGTCAAAATTTGGCGGTAATTGATAAACGCCAAGTAACATTAAACGTTCATCTATTTTCAGTGACAAAGTTAAATCGACTACTCGCTATTTATAATGGCCATAATTGTTAACCCTCTTTTTAAACCCCTGACTGCTAGCTTTCTTACACAACTTTACTTTTAAGATAGGCCAACTTACGCTAATTGAAATAATATGCCAAATGCATGAAGATTGCATATTAGCGACTAATCTGTGTTGGCTAATATTAATAATTGAATTCTAGAAAATTCTTGGACCACAGCTATTAAATCAATTGCCCATTACATGAGGCTTATACATAGAGTAAATACGTAAGTTTAACATCAGTTACCACTTCATCTAGGATCTCACACACAACTTACGTACATCTCACTTCCAACAGGGCGAGTTCATTATTATTTATTAACGTTTAATTAAGGGGTGATATAGTGATATTAATTTTAATTGGAAACTTTCGTTCGTAATACGATTGCTATATTTTATTAATAATTACTGTCATATAATCATACTATATTTTACGTGGATTTTAAAAGAAAAAACAACGATGTGGAAAACTTTATTTCACTGTAAAATCGTTTAACGAGCCACGTCATACACTTCGGATGCCTCAATTTTCGCTCTGCAGTCCAAGCCCTTATTGTCCCCGTAAATTGGATTGAATGGTGAATTATGAATAATTCAGTTATAAAATTACAGTTACCATAATAATAAATATCAATGAACAATGGAATGTTGTAATTCAGTGTTGAATGCTTAAGACTGACAAGTTAATGCTCTCGAAAGTGCGGAGGCAACGGTCCTTCGGAGAATACAAGAAATGAGTCAAATAACATTGCCGTGGATAGAACGACTGCAAGCGGCCAGACAAAATGTTCAATTAATGAGTACGGTAATAAAATTGGCATTTTTGGCAAAAGTTTTGAATAATCTTGTGATGCATCATTCGAATACGTGTTAACGATAATGTTAAGATTTTATTTTATGAAAGTCTTTAAGAGAAAATTTAAGATAATTTTGTTTAAACTTCGGTAAAAAATTAGTACCGGTAATGTTAAAACGGTGATGAAAAATGGCAGCATGGACGACGGGTAATAGATGTACACTAGATGGGAGAAATCCAGCTGAGACACCGTTGGTCAACAATAATAACGATTAATACCAGTAAGTGTTTTGTGTTATAAAGTATTGTAAACATAAATATTTTTTATAGCCTTTGTGTTATACAACTTGAGTGTTAAGTTTTAACTACACAAAATCCTTAAATTCAACGTTAGTGATGCGAGAAATGGTGGATTGGATTACGGGCATAGGATGTGTATATGGCGGGGAGTGTTTACAGAAACCGTGGGTCAACATTTAGCGATTACGGTACAAGGTAGTTTTGTAACAGTACAGTATTGTATTTCTATTTTTGAGGCCATAAATTATTTGTCAATTATTTTCTGAGGTTATTTATCATCATAAACAGGTTCACAGCTACTTCCTTATAGGCTATTAGAAATCGTTAAGTTTTAACCATTTTCCTTATTGATCGTTCTATCCAAATCAGCATAGTTATTACGATATCACATCTTGTTAATTATTCTATCCAAATGAGCTTAGGTATTACGATGGGCATCTTAACTTGGCACAACTACTGTAGAAACACATGTAGGCAATTGCTCAAGAAACACTGGAGTAGTTTAAAGATTTTATACTGATAAATTAATGATTCCTAACCTTTTTACGCCATTATAACATCAATAAATACAGTAAATAATTTGACAGAACTGGTTATATCTAAGACAATTATCCAACTGTCATATAATTGTATTACTACTGGTCTGTAGTTTCATGTGCACTGTACAAGGGCAATTATAATGTGTACACGTTGCGTGAATTCTAAAGTATCTATGATAAATTGTTTAAACCATGCAGAAACTCTTCAGTAATAGGTAATTTGCATTTTATGGTCACTTTACATGTTGATCTAACCATAATTCCATTTCATTGTAAAATCTTAAAATACAACGGTCATCCCCTGACCACTTTTGTGGGTTTACAAATCACCATTTAAAAGAATAAAAAGACTTCTGTTTCAACGACGTGATGTTGAGACCCCACGACTACTGATTTGTTGACTGATTGACCTCTATAATAAAAGTAAAATACAATCAATCAAATGCCACTTATATAATCAAATTAGCGAATTTGCCTTCAACACTTTCATCTGAAATAAATTATTCTAATGTAACTCTTATCTTTTTCTTGAGTTGTACATTTAGCTGGACACTTTTTGGTTCTAATTTAACTTGTTTACTGTTCCAAGAAAAACAAATGAATACCAAAAACTGACAAAACAATACAATAGTTTATAATGTGATCGGAATTACGTCACCAATACTCAAGTTTAAATACCGTATTTTATTAGTTTCACAGTGTAATTTTCTAATTAGCAGATTATTACTATTTTATACCAGTAAACTTTAATTTTTAAATGAATAAGCATGTTTACTCATCTCATATTAGAATAGTTTAGGTTCACATGAAATTTGTTGGATACAAAACATTAATAAACTGAAAATGGTTGAGGGTAAAGTTAGTAATTAAAAATCATATCAAAAAATTAGTAATTATTATTATAGTTTTCTTAAAATTACCGGTAATGTATTAAGAAATTGTTTAACATTTAATACCCAAGTCACTGACATTAATCAACGATCAACGAGATAAGTTGGGGGAAAAAATGAAACAATGAATTGCTCGGGTTGCACCAATATTTTTATCTGACGTCACTGGTGAGTCACTGCCACACTAAGTTATTTCGAGGTAAAACTAAAACGCTCCTGTATTTAGAAGTATTTTTGATAAAATAGTTTATTGACTAATAATTGTGCAAAGGTAACCGGATTTTGTACTTAACGAGAGGAGCATACGACACGCTGGTAATAAAGAAACGGGAATAAATTGCATGGTTTACAATTAACTTTTGTCTCGTTTCTTATTGACAAAAATTACTAATAAATAAAAAAAATGTAATAAAATACATTGCTCACAGTAGATATTTGTCTCGTTTCTTAAATAATAAACTATTATTTAAGTAAATGAAGTTATGTGAAAAACCATTAAAATCAAATACTGTTATGGTCGTTTTACATTGTGTATTTTTAAATGCAATTCAGATCTTTTCTTTACTACCGAGATACTTTCTTACTTAGCTGTAGATTACTCTAACTTAGAATAGACTAGAAGCGATCTAAACTTACAGTAATTTGACTTGGGATAAAAATGTGCTGTCGGAAACGTCACCTGGCGGGATGCAGGAGGAGTATAAAAAGAGATGCTCTGACGCAATCGTCTCTCCACTTGCTGCTTCTTCGACGGCGAGAGAATCACTTTAGCATCATTTTACATTTTCTTTAAACTTCCTTTACTTTTAAAATGGTATGTGTTTCGGAAGTGGATAGTACATTATCACATTTTAAATTTTTTATACCAAAAATGTTCATGGACTAAATATTAATTTGTTTTATTTTTCATAATTATTTCTTAGGCCGGAGATCTTAGTTCCAAGGAAATCGAACGTAAGTTTGCAACAAATTTATTTATAAAGTTAAAAAAAAAAAAACAAAACGTTATAACTTAAATAATTCTAAGCATGAAATTAATTTACTTAACGTGAATGTTTAAAAAAAATTTGCAAAAAGCACGCAAAAAATTATTTGAAAAGTAATTAGAAATAACTTTATTTGTACATTTTGTGTGCTTATTTGTATTGAATGACTATTAAAGCATTGTGCAGTAATGAAAGTGATGCTAAAATCGGTTTTTACTGGTGCATTTCCAATTTCGGCAATACCCGAATATCAAATAACATTCACGAAAAAAATAGGACTGAATTGAATTTTTTGTTGACACTGGCATTTATTTTAGCATTGTTCTAAATCTTTAAAAGTGTGTCCAAGGACCCTCGTTATTTTATTTTTTTTGTTGCTTCCTGTCTTTCTAACTGTATAATGTCTTATATGGCAAAAATATTTGCCTTGTAGCTAACGCCCTCTATATATAGGGTAAAGCTACGATTCAATGGAGTATCGGACTTCAGTGTCTAATTTTAGCATCTTTACGTTCATTTTTTTCTTTACTTTACTTTTGAAGCAGATTTAACTTACTTCCTAACATGGTGATGCTATTTTTGGTATCTACTTTCGCTATTATACAATACGGAATTGCACTAATACTGTTATAATAGCTAATGTTTCGCATTGTGTATTTATTGTTGTTAATTGGTTATAAACTTTTAATTATGAAATTACAGGGGCTAAGTTGGTGTTCGACATCTATGACTTCGAAGGAAATTCAAAAATGGATGCTGTTAATTTGGGAGATGCCTTGAGAGCCCTTGAAGTAAACCCAACTCTTGCCGTCATTGAAAAGCATGGAGGCACCAAGAAAAAGGGTAATAATTTTATTTTTTTTTAATTTGCGCATGTAAAGCGCTGTTTACTTTAATATTTATAATTTTTAAACATTTAAACGATACAATATTTCTAAATTGAATACAAATTGTTATCTTTTCATACATTTTATTAACGTTTAATGCATCTTGTGAACTTTTAATACATCTTATCAACTTTTAATATATTTGCTCAACTTTTAATTTATTAGCTCAACTTTTAATACATTAGCTCAACTTTTAATACATTTGCTCAACTTTTAATACATTCGCTCAACTTTTAATACATTTGGTCAACTTTTAATACGTTTGTTCAACTTTTAATACCTTTGCTCAATTGTTAATACATTTGCTCAATTTTTAATACATTTACTCAATTTTTAATACATTTACTCAATTTTTAATACATTTACTCAATTTTTAATACATTTACTCAATTTTTAATACATTTACTCAATTTTTAATACATTTACTTAATTTTTAAAATTTTTGCTTAATTTTTAATACATTTACTTAATTTTTAAAATTTTTGCTCAATTTTTAATAAAGTTTTTTGCTACTGTAATCACATTTTTATGTACTGTACATTATTAATTACTTTTGCTTATATTTTTAAACATTTTTGTTGCCTTTTCAGTATACAGTAATTTTGCTTACATTTTAGTATGTTTCGTGCTTGCATTTTAGTAGATTTTTTTGCTTCCATTTTAGTACATTTATGCTTACAATTTTAGTACATTTATGCTTACAATTTCAGTACAAATTTAAATACACACAAAAACACAAAAAAATACACAAAAACATTACATATTTGTTTACAATCTTAATAACTTTTTGTCTACTTTTAATAAATGTTTAATGGTATTTTTTCTTATTTTTTTTACATTTATGCGTACATTTAGATTTTAGTTTGCTATCATGTTCTGTATTAACAGTTTACTTGCTACAATTTTACTTGTATTTAATACATTTCTTTCCAACTTTGAATACATTTGATAAAAATTAAATACTTTTACTTTATTCTTACATGACATGCTTTTAACACATTTTTGCCCTCATTTAATACCGTTTATAATAGTTCATTAATATTTTATTATTGCTTAAACTAAAGGCGAGAAACAACTCACCATCGAGGAATTTCTTCCCATTTACGGCCAAGTAAAAGCAATAAAAGACGTTGGTACCTATGAAGACTTTATGGAAGGATTAAAAGTCTACGACAAGGCTGAAAATGGAATGATGTTGGCCGCTGAATTGGCTCACGTTCTCCTCACATTAGGTATGAATTTTCACATCAATTTAACTGAAATAAATCTATAAAAAATGAAATAAAAATTCTTATAAAGGTGAGCGATTAACTGACCCACAAGTCCTAGAAATTTTGAAATTGGCTGGCCCTGAAGACGATGATGGATTCGTTAAATATGAACGTAATTCATTGAGCAATTAATGTCATTCTTTTTCTATAATAATTTGACTAAAATTGTTTTTGTTTTGTAGCATGGTTGAAAGCAGTGTTGGCTGGACCTTTCCCCAAGACCGATGATTAAATGTAAAATAAAATAAAAACACTGTAAAATCCCCAAATTGATTAACTTAATAAACAACAATGACCAACGGTATACAATTTGAAAACATTTTTTGTTCTTTGGAAGAAAACAAATTGAAATGCATTTAAGCAGGTGAACTTAATAAAGTAAACGATCAATTCATTTTTTCCATTTATTCATTATGATTTTTTGTTCGTTCCATCGAAACGTCATATTATCTAGTGATAACTATGGTTATTTCATAAATGTTTTGAATAATTACCGTTTACAACAATGCTAAAATGGGGAATACCACTGTCTGAATCAACGTTAATAAACAATTGATCATTAGACCAATCATCATTTTGTTATATTGCGTTTTTAAATAATTTGACCACTTTTACCATAATACAATTTTGTGTCATTACACAGTTTTTTTTACAGAAGTATCGGTAATTTTACTACTTTTATTAGTAAATTTGTAAATTGGATTTACAGTTGAATGGTGAAAAACGTTTTGTAAACAATCATAAACAGTATTTTAGGACAAGGTCAGTGGAAAGTACAATTACTGTTTTTTTTTATTGGAAATACATATAATAGAATTTTCCTCAATCGAAGTTTGATAAATCAGATAAAAATGGTGAAATTATTAATATTGTTTTTAGATTTGTAAAGGTACCGCATTTCAATTTCCAGTAAATAAATTAAATTACTGAAATACAATTGAAAATCGCAAATTATAATTACAGTAAATTCCAATTGACTATGACATAATATCAGTATTTTCAAAAGTTTTGATTTGGGCAAGATAACGATGAAAAGCAAAGAATTATCCTAATTTAGACAGCACTCAAAACGAAAATAGACTGCTTAAAATAAGATAAAATGTTAAATTGCATTCATACTACTTCCAGTTCTTAATTGATTTTAATTTATGTGTTGTAAACGCCAATATTTTTATATTAAAAAAGCAAATTTAATCCTAAGAAGCTCTCTAAAAGTCACACTGTATGTCCTATAAAGCTATAAATTAAATTTTATGTCTTGAAACTTGTGTTTTAAAAATCTCTTTAAAAATCATATCTTTCTTACAAAAACCCTTCATTATTATTATTTCATAAAAAGTTAAATATTAAAATTGGTGTTTTAAATATCAAATGATGCATTTTAAAAGTCAATAACGTATAATTTTGATGGTATTTTGAATATCAATCGTCAATAATATTGAATATCATTGAAATAAACATAAATTATAAAATGATGTAAAATCACGATTGCTTAATAATCATTAATCATAATTTTCTGTGTTAATTTTATTTGAACTAAACAGGAAAAGAAATCGAAAATTTTTAATAAATAACAGCAGAATTCGGTTCACAACACGTAAAAAGAATGAAGTGACAAGCATTATGGTTAAAATGTCGTCATTTAATACCAAAAATAATAAATAATTAAACTACAAAAAAATTGCGCTGTATGTTTCAATGGCGTGGAATTCAAATGTTTGCATTCGATTTGTAACCTACCGGTATCAAAAAATGAGCTGTTGTAATGCCATCCGAAATGTCGATAACACATTTATCATTGTTTTAATCTTTATTATTTCTTTTTTTTTTCATTAAAGTTCTTTTGGCAGTAAGGTGTGCCACATAAATAAAATTGATTATCAACCATGGTAACCATTTGATAAGTTTTTACTCTGATTACAAATCGAGTGTGTTGTAATACTAACAATTAATAGAACTCAATACACACAAGGAAAAAAAGAAATATACAGTATTGTAGATTGTTTTTTCATTGTGTGAATTTACTGTCTTTATAGCCAGTTGTGCCCATCCGACCACAGCGATTGCACTTGAAAAGATACATCCGGACGCTTAACCATTGATTTGTCCAGTTTGCTATCCGGACGATAGAATGAATGTCACTCGATTAATTACGACCATCTTTTTAGGATTAGAATGGGTAAGATTTTTTTTAGTATAATAATTAATTTAATATAAAAAAAGTCTTGTTAAAATCAACAGTCACCTATAACCACACCCTTGCTAAGTACTAATTACAGCAGCCATATTTATTTACATGTAAAAATTCGGTAAAGCGTTTTAAGATTTCTTTAATAAATTTAAAAATAAATTATTATTTTAATAATTTAAATATAATTATAAGCGAAATTAAACTGATGTAACAAGGGCGTGGTTTTTAAAGCTTTCATTTTATTTTGCCAATATTTGATCTTTTATTTAATTTTGGCCTTTAACAATTGTTTGGAAAGTTAATCAAACTTTAGTGGGTTTATTTATTTTTATAGTACTTAAAACGGTAGTTTATTAACAATTTTAAATACAATTTGTTAAAATGTAACGTAAGCAGTGACGTAATAGAGGTATGTCAGCCACAATGTCGACTACACACATTTGGAATTTTAGGATTTTTACATTTTGTTTTTAGATGTTAGTAACTTAGATGTTCAATAACTTTTAATGGGATATTAGTTGTTGGTTTTTAGCTGATATTTAAATTTTGAGGCGTCTAATCAACTTTTTAAATATCAAATTTGGCCTTTAATTCATTGGATTTTCATTTCAAAAGTTAAAAACACACCCTGTGACTTTTAGTAAACAAATTTTAAAATGTAATGTGTTTATTTTGCGTTTTAAAAAATACTATCAAAACATTGATATGAAAGAATTTTATTTAATAATTTTAATGTTTAATTGTGAAAACAGTACCATTAAGTAACCATAAAATACTGGTTTTATTTTGTAGTTAAAAAGACACCAAGTGGTTTTGCTTTAAAGTTATAAATCTGGTGATACAAAAACAAAATTTGACTCTTAAAACACACAATGTTTTCAATTCATGAGAAAATAAGCGATGAAGTTTGTTTCTTTAATAACCAAAAAAAATGAGACAAAGTATTATTAAAACCAAAGTAATTTAGTCTCGTTTCTTTATTGGTAAACAAGAAATTGTTTAATAGTCTATTTTGCATTGCCAAATTTCAATGACTTTAAATGACAATCACAGAAACGATTGTACTTAATTGCTCTTTTTGATTAAATTTAATTTTGATTGCTATTTTTTGGTTACAGTTTCTAGGATTGATATGTTTCGCCGTTGAAGTTGGCTATGAAGTTTGCCAATTGTTTATCCGCTATTATTCGTATCACTACCTTGAACAAAATGCTCGGGAATATCTTGTACGAACTCGATTGGTTTACAGTACCACCACCGCCTTCCCACTCTTCATTTTGCCCATCATAGTTATCCCAATGTTTATCGCCAAACGTTCAATGCCGTCATCAATGGTATCACCAATACAAGCACAATTAAGTTAATCAAACAAACATTAAAAATCGATTATTTTCAGTATATCTTATTGGGAATGATTGGATGCGGTTGCTACATTGCTTCCGGTGCTGTCACATTAGCCAGTGCCAATCTGACTTGGGTTCGTTATTCCGCCACCCAGGCCTTTGGAGTAAGCAATCAAACTTTTTGGAATAAAATAAAAGTTTTTACTTTTGCTAATTGAATATTTAATTAGGCTTTAGCTATCACAACCGGAATTGTTTATCTAGCACACTGTGCTTATGAGATATTACGAAGCAGGGATGATGACGTTGACTAGAAAGCATTTCACCCATTTGGAAAACAAAAAAAAAACTTTTATCAACGATAATATTGACTTTATTTCAGATTAATCTCTCTCGGGTGGTTTTTTTTTGTTTGAGATATCAATTACACAACTTATTCCTTGGGAGGGAATTATAATATTTTCTGCTTCATATCTCATTGATTTTTTTTTCTTTATTCAATTTCATTTTTTTCCTGCTGCTGCGGAAAAAAAAAGGGTTCCTTGAATTTTATATATCGTTACCAGTTACCACACATTACAATTGTCTTTATTTAAATTCTGAATTGTCAAGAAAATTGGGTTTCAAATGTATATTCAAAAGGGGTTTATCAATCAGTTCATAAGTTTATCAAAAGCAAAATTCAAAATCGAAATTATTGTTAAGTGTTGACAAATAAGTTTTGATTACTTGCCAGTTACTCTCTTGTTCATTCATTTTTTTTTAATAATAAAATTTCCACTGTAATGTTTTGAAATTTATGGATTTATGAGGTTGTTGATTTTTTCTTGTGTATTTATTAAATTGTCATCTCATATATTGTATTGTAGATTCAACCTATATTATTATTTTGTTTGCTCATGTTGTGTTGGCATGACTCACTGATAATATTCAATATTGGAATTAAAGTACTAATAAATTGCCTAGGCAACTATTTCTCTTTTTTTAAAAGTGATTAGATTATGCTGTTGTTTGCAGATTACAGGATACGTGTATTTGAAAGTATTACAATTACTGGATGAAAATTTTAGGTCATTTAGAACTTAGATGACATTATCAACGTTTTGAAACTTTTTTTCTTCTTATCAAACAGTTTCGTTTGCAGCATTTAAAACGACAATAAAATATTCAGTTATTATATTTTACTATTATAGAACACAGCAAGTTTAAGCAATTTTTTAAAAAATTTAACTAATAGTTTCTCGTTGCGTGATCGACACTTTAATTTCTGATAAACGAAATTCAAAGTCGTTATTATCTGCTATTCAATCCTTATACTTTTGTACTTTTTTGCGTCAATGTTATCTTGCTTATTGAAAAACTAAACCAAACCACTTGACAAAAGAATTGATAAAAAATTAAGGTGTAGTAATACGTACAGTAAGTGTCGTTATTTAAGGAAGCATTAAAGCATGTTTGATTATTTTGTCAATTTTATTACATGCAATTTGAAATAACTTCCAAGCTATCAAAGCAATAAATTTAGGATTTGAAGCATTAAAATTAGTTTGTAAAATTCTAGATTTGAGTTTCAGTAAATTAATATCAGTATATTTAATTGGCTTTGACTTTTAAGGAATTAAGTCGCTTAGATGGAATATCAACAAAGACAAGACTTTTTGATGTAAACCGAGACACACCATTTAAATATCAAGAATGTCAATACAGTGCAAAAAATTGGAATATCAAGACATTAAGTTTAAATCTCAATTAGAGTCAAGATACTAGTTTGAATATCAATTAGTCAATACATTCAGTTTGAGTCTCGATTATACTGTAGTTCAGACAATCAATTTAAATACCAAGATATAACTGAAATCATCAAAATTTACAGCATTTAATTTGAATACAATAAATACTTGAATATCAAGATATTAAGTTTGAATAGCAAAACACTCTAAATTTTAAAACATTAAATTTGAATCTTTAAAACATTAAATCTGAATCTTAAAACTCTAAATCTGAATCTTAAAACTCTAAATCTGAATCTTAAAACTCCAAATCTGAATCTTAAAACTCTAAATCTGAATCTTAAAAACCTAAATTTTAATTTTAAACACTAAAATTTAATTTTAAAACACTAAAGTTTAATTTGAATACATTTAAATCTTAAAACCCTAAATTTGAAGCTTAAAACCCTAAATTTTAATCTTAAAACACTACATTTAAATCTTAAAGCTCTAAGTTTGAACTATATAAAACTAAATTTGGACCTCAAGATACTAAACTATTGGGATACTAAAAATATTCAACTTTTAAATTCCAAATTTAATTCTTAAAAAAGTAAATGAAGCGTTATGAAGACTGAATACTTAATGACTTAAACATTTCTTAGTTCTTAAGATACTAACCAATTCAGGATTTTAGGAATTTTGTCATCCATACTACATTTATCAGTAAAAATAAAAACATAAATTACAGTAGTTTAAAACATTCTATTTGCATTGCTTAGCAAAATAAACTTCATTTAAGTCAAAATAGCTTTATTTGTGACTTTATAATAATATTGTTGAATAAGTTGAAAAGTTGCTACACTAGTTAGTGTGGTCAATGTGCCTCACCAGGAGCTACTTAAGACATAAAAGGACAAATTTCCTACATAAAAAATTAATGATTTTGATTGACTAAGAAAAATAAGTTATAATTCATAAGAAAGTCATTGACTTGTTTTTTCCACTTTTGTTTAAAGCCCATAATTTAAAATGCATTAGTAAAACTGTACTTCAATAAAAAATATAAAAATCAGCTGGTGATCTTTATGAGAATGAAGTATAAATAGTTTTCTTTGTTGTAACAGAAAAAATATAAGTCACTAAGTTAATTTAACAGATAAAAACCCTGCGTGGAATAAAGTTGCTCAACCGTTTGATATGTTGCATAATATTTTTTTATATTTAAATTTTTTGTTTTACTTTTTAAGCTTGAAAATGTTTTTGGTTTTTATGTTTTTTTGTTGGCTGTTGCGGTGCAAAGAGAAGATGAATTAAACATACAAGTGGGAAATTGATGAGCAAAGTGCGCGAATGAGGTCGACGACCCAGCCCACCTTTACAAAATAATCTATTTTTTTCTTCTAACAGTTTAAATATTTTTCACTCAATTATCATCAATAAATTAAATATCCGTGTAAATAATTCAGTCGAAATCAATTTCACATTGAGCAATGACTAATCGAAATCTATTCAATTGACAGTGAACTTTTTATTCATTGAGGTCAATCTGATATTAACCATCTTTGTATGCTTATTTCACACTTGGAATTCTCTATAAAATGTCATTTATGACAAAATAATAGTAAAAAATGTTTGTTTTAAATACGGTGAATATTGAATAGAGTGAATTTATAAATGGTAACACTTCCTTCTGCAAGTCAAATAAAGAAACGAGACAAAATCTCATCAGCTCAAATGGCAGTTTGTCTTGTTTTTTCTTGCAATATATATAAAAGCAACAATAAAAAATGGAGATCTAATGTTACCAGTTTCAATAGCAATTTGTTCCATATAAAAAACCCAATAAAGAAACGATACTAAATCATATTAGCTCCAATAACATTTTCTCCCGTTTCTTTATTTTTGTTAAAAAGGTGTTCCAATTAAGAAAATCACTTAGTACCCGGCAAAGGGATTGTTTATAGCTATTGTAAAAAAAAGAATGCACTTTCTTACTTTAAATAAATTAGTAAACGAATTTTTTTACTTTGAAATTTAATTAATGTACCCTCCTAAATGTCAGATTTTTATATTCAAACATATTGTCTCATCTTGTAGCTATGGGACGTTAGCACTCATTTTGAGAAACAGTAGTTTCTTGTCAAAAAAACAAGAAAAACAATGTTATTTTAAATTGCATAACAAATGCACGATTTGTCTTTTCATGATAGTTTTAAAAATAAATGTCACATTTTTTTAAGTTTTTTAAAACAAATATTTTATCATTTTTTATGTTTTTTTTCGGTAAAGAAGTAGTTTCAAACTTAATTAATAACAAACATACTGTATGTCACAGGTTAATAGCCAAATATTTATATTTGAAATAGGAAGTACTGTATCTCAGTCTGTTTACAACTTTAAATATCACATAAAAACCAACTAAAAATGTTACACTATGAGAAATCTCATAAAAAAGTTTCTTTAATAGAAAATTAAGCTAATTTTTTATACGTAATTGATTACAAGTTATGTTTGTGTTGGTGAGGTAAAACATTTGCAAAAAGTATTTATTTACTAGACAGTAATACTAAAACAAATGAGAAAATTTGATTGTAACATGCAAAATTTAATTAAATAACCCACTAATTAACTTCCACTATTTTCCATGTGTAATTAAACGAAACGATTTAACAATTTATTGATTTGTTAAAGAAATGACCGATAGCAAGCGTTGCCAATTTTAATACAAACTGATTTAAAAAAATCAAGACTTGTTTTTATCATTCCGTATTGAAAAGGAACAATTTGTTTTGATTAGTCTTTATAAACTTGTCTTTATTTTTCAAATAAAAATGGGAACTACTTGTAACCTTTTCGTTCCATTGGCGGCATACATTTTATATTTCAAATTATATAATAATCCAACACGTGTCAATGATCTGTTGACGTTTGGCAAATGCGTCTACAATTCCAATTCATAAAAACCAGTCTAATAAAAGTTAATAATAATAGAGCCAATCATTATAGCATACTGCATACCGGGTGGTTTATAAATTGGAACACGATTTTCGACAATACAGTAAATAAGCCAATTAAGAAACGAGACTAAGTCTTATTAGTTCCAATATCAATGTTCACCGTTTCTTTTTTTGACATAAAAAACCAAGTGCCAAAAATTAAATAGGCTCAATATCATTAGTCTACATGGAAATCTGTCTTATTATTTTCATAAAATAAAATCAAAAACAACTATGAAAAGCATTACAGTATATTCTCGTTAACACGAACGCCGTTAAAACGAATTTCTCGTTAACACGAAGCAACATTGCGATCCTGAACTACAGTATAGGCTTTCCCATACATTTTCTGATCGTTAACACAAAGTAAAACCCCGTTAACACGAACTAATTTTGCTTCTCCGAATGAAAAATTGTATATTTCGTCAAAGAAAATGTAGAAATAATCAAAAAAATGTCAGTTTGACTCTAAAAAAAGGTCAGTTTGACTCCAAAAAATGTGAGTTTGACTCTAAAAAATGTGAGTTTGACTCTAAAAAATGTGAGTTTGACTCTAAAAAATGTCAGTTTGACTCTAAAAATGTCAGTTTGACCAATATATATTATTTTGCATGTGTTCGTTAACACAAAACCCCGTTAACACGAATAAAAATCTTGGTCCCGTCGACTTCGTGTTAACGAGAATCCACTGTATTTAAATTTTATCAGTTCGAAGCGCAATTTGTTCTGTTATAATAAGTAAATGAGACTAAATCTTATCAGTTCCAATGGCGATCTGTCTCGTCTTTTATTGACTTGGAGTGAAGCTAGGGTTTCAATGTATAAAATCACCCGGTATACTATGTATTAGTGCAATTGTGGTCTTTGGCACGAGCTGAATAATTGCCTGAAGTAGCAATGATTGTTGAAAAGAAAAAAGTTCAATAAAACCACAACCGGTTGCTCCAACAATTATAATTATGTATAGAATTTGATTACCACAATTTTAAATACTGTTAAATTGGCTGTCATTATTCATTCAGAATCGTAAACTCATATTAGGTTTTTAACAAATAATCACTTAAATATAAATTTGATCTCAATCGAGTAGAATCTTATTGATGCTCAAAGTTAAGTAAGTAGTACTGTTACTACAGTGCATGAGTAACTGTCAATCATCATTACATTTTTTTATTTTAAAGAAAATAAAGATCAATATTTAAGACAAGAAAATGTTCATTTTGTAACAGAAAATACTGCATATTATGACATAATTCACATGCAAAAGGAGTGCACCGAGTGAAGTCATGTAGAAACTGTTCTTAAAGTATTGAAAATGCATCATAATATTTATTCACACCCAACTTATTATTTGGAAATATTTTTTAAGATGAGAAAAAAAAGGATTTGTCTAGACGTCATCGAACTTTAATATTTTTGCGTTGGCAGTTTTGCTGTGTACTAGTATGTCGGCTGTATTATTAAAGTAATGACATGTAATTTGATGCCTTTTTGGTTACATAAGTTAAGTTTTAACTGCTTAAGCGACGTGACAGTTTAGCACAAACATATTTGTATAAAAATGATAAATTGTCTTGTCATGTAAAAAATTACACAAACATATAACTAACAAAAGTAATTTTTTAGGAAATTTCGTTTATTAAAAATGATAGTAAATAGTGCAGTCAAATTTAGCTTAGTTACTAAAACACCAATTAAATTTTATAATAAAAAAAGTATGCGTTTATGATATTAGATATAAAATTAAAAAATATGTTAAAAATTTAAATCTTTTTGTGTATGTGATGAAATTTTATGTATTGTTGTTTATAAACTTTAAAAATGTTTTGCATTTAAATTCATAATAATTAAATGTTATTGATTTAACGCTTCATGTGATGTTAATGCGTGTACGGTATCAATGTTTCCAAAAATATTTTGCGCTTTTACCTGAAAAAGTTAACTTTTTGCAAATTTGCATTATAAGTATTATTTCCTTATTCTTATTGCAATGTATTTTATCATTAATCTCGTGCTAGTTTTGAGTAATTTGAATTTTTCTTTGCCAAAATCTATCTAACGTTTTTAAATGTCTGAAATTTTTAAAGCATTACACTATTATAACGTTTACTGTAATTTACTATTTTTTTTAAACGGTTCTATTACTGTATTAGTAAATGGCAGACTTTTAAATTTTACAAAATTCTAGTAGCATTTACTTACCTTTACTATAAGATTTAAAAACTTTTTTTCTAAAAAATTACCAATAATTAGTCACAAACGCGCTTTAAAGCACAAATTACTCTCAAATTACATAATTTTCTTGTCTAACAATAAACTAATTTTAACAGCTTCTAACAAAACACTGTTCTGATTTTATAAAGTTAATTTTAGAAGCCAAATCATTTAAAAATTTAGGCACAAAAATAATTCCTCCATTGCACAATTCAGAAAGAAAATCTTCTTTCTATAATAGCCTTTTGAAAATTTTAACTAGTCATTGCTAATTTTTTTATTGCATTTATTTTGCTAATTTAGTTAATTCTTTTTAATTTTTAACTGATTTAAGAATATGGATAGCAGGTTTTTATCATCTTTAAACTGTATGATTATCGAAGATGACTTGATAATTTTAATCATAAATATTCATTGAGAATTAAATAAATTAAGCAACTAAAAATATGCAAAATTATGAAAATATTGCTCAAACATGTCTTAAAATTAAATGAAAAAAGTGAGTGAAAAAAAATTAAGTGATCACTTTGATCAGATAATCATTAAGTCATGTTGTCAATTAAGACAATAATTAATCTAAGAGTTGTGAAGAATCGCCTAACCACTAATAATTAATTATTATGCCCACACAACATTTTTAATTTAATTTTGTTTCTTACAAAAAAAAAATGCAAAATATAAATCAGTAATTAATCAAATTTAGTTCATTAATCTTAAATCTTTTAAAAATTAAAAATTTAACTGTACAGAGTGCACATTAAAGTAATTAAAATATTATAATATTAAAAAATTTGATGGCATTATGACTATGCTAATTAACTTGAAATTGTATTTTAACGTCGCATTTGAGCATTATCAGTCTCAGCAGGTATTGCTAATGATTTTTTACTATTTAAAACACGTATTAAAGTTCAAAATAAATAAATAATAAAAAACATCGACCGTATTAAGCAACCTAGCATGTACTTTTACAATAGAATAAACCATTTTCAAAACAAATGATTTTTTTTAAAAATCTAATAAAAAAAATTAATCTCCTTTCGTTATTAAAGAGCGATTAACATTTTGTAAAGCATAAGATACCGTTACTAGGTGCGACCTCGATTAGAAAATTTACACATTATTTTGGTTCAAAGCTCCGAATACAGTAAATAACTGAAAAAAAAATTAAAAATAAAAAATGATTACAATTAAAGCATGCTCATTAAATGTCAATAAATGTCAATGCTGACATTTTGTGTTTGTGCTGGGAAAAATTGGGGATATATTTAGACTATAACACTTAAATATTGCTGTAATTTCAAGCAGTTTGGTTGACTGCTAAACTGATTTTTTTAATTACTTTTGGAAGGCAATTATAAAATGTTTAAGTGCAAGATGCCATACTGGTATAGAAAATCATGTCACGGTGAATCAGATGCTTTGCATAAGTAGAAATTGTTTAAGCATAACATTTGAAATTGTATTTGTGTATTGTGGTTTTCCATAAAAAAAAACCGATTTTTTACAAAATTTCTTTGTTATTACAATAAAGATTCATTTCTTTTTCAGCTTCTTTTGACACCTTGTTGCATAATATTGTTTTATTTATTTGCTTTTTTGCACATTTTAGATCATTTTTTGTTGCATGGTACTGTTTTTATGGCTGTTAACTTATGGTTGTTAACTTAGTCTTGTTTAAATGTTTTACGTGTACATTTAAAATTTAGTAAATTTAGAATTTTAGACGTTTACATTGTCAATCATAATTTCTTTTACACGGTGATTTTCTAATGTGGGATTTTCCCATGGAAAGAAAAATACTGAAAAAATCGCCACTACAGATAGTAACATTTAGTTTTGTTTCTTTATTGGAATTTGTTTTTTTTTTATGACTATTTATAAAATCACCCGGTAAATCGAGTTAAATTTACTTTCAAAGTTGTGTAACTTTTTGATATTTCACAGGGACAGCTGGCACATGTTATTTCAATGCGAAGTAAATGTAAATAAAAAGCTTTTCTGCAAAGAGCTTATTTTTGCCGGCTGACTCCAAAAACATGCCGTGACAGGCACGAACACGGTCGGCAGCAAATACGCCTCTTCGTTAGTTAATTTACACTGCTTTTCAATGCGATACTTTTATGCCGGCTGACTCAGTAAACATGCCGTGACATGAACGAACACGATCGGCAGCAAATACGCCTCTTCGTTAGTTAATTTACACTGCTTTTCAATGCGATACTTTTATTTTATTAATTAAACAGTAAGTTATGTACATTTTATAATTTAATTACTGGGTGTTATACAATTTGTGTCACTTTTAACCATTAACAATTTGACATAAACTATAAAATAATGTTTAACTTTATTGTTTTTTTTACCTAATTTAAATTCACGCACTTAGAGAGACAGTCATGATATTTTATTGCTCGTAAAAATCAAATGTTTTTGTGGTTGAGTAAAGTTGGTTGTGGCATTGCATCGCTTAATTATCTTTTTATAAGCCATTTTGTCATAGTTTTAAACTTTGAGAGTAAAATTGATTTCAATAATAAAAGAAAGTAAGTTATATTAAATATTGTGTAGCAATAAAATGACTGATCAGTTCAAAGAACTATCAAACTAGTCAACCTAATCTACATGCGCCGACAGATGCTAATAATTTAAATTTGTGTATATTTTTTGTTAATATTAATTCAGAAACTCGACTTCCGGCAAACATGGAATGCATTTTTTCATGCATAAAGAAGATTAAAAACAACAGCAAAAAAAATCAAATCAAACTTGTTCAGTCATAAATTATCAAAATCAAAAGCTTTTAAAAGTTGTTTTTGCAAAGTTATAAAGTGCTTATAATTGTTACAGCAATTTATTCAAACTAAAGTGTTGTCAATTACAGGAAATAATAATTCACATTTATTACTGTTATTTTAATGTATTAAGTGTCAGTTCAACAAGCCTATTGCATAATTATAATTCGATTAATTAATTAGATTCTAATAATTAGTACAGTATATAGTTTTTAAACATTAATCAATATAAAGTTTAAATATTTTTAATCTTGGAAGTAAATATTTTGGAGAAAATTAGTCATTTAGTTTTGCTAATTTTTTTCTTAATGTAACTTACTGCAATGCATTCAAACAATTTATTTTCCATACAGTTTCATAACAAAAATAATCTAAAAAAAACGTTAAATATCGTTAATTTGATGGCTATCCACTTCACAAACTGAGAAAATGTATATACAGTATATTTTTCTAATGTTTACACTAAGACTTAGTAACCTTTTAAACTAAAAGTACTTAACCACAAATTACTGAAATTAGGCATGCTAAATGCATCACACGTTTTGCACCAGGTAAAGTGTAAACCACACACACATTACAATATTGTAGAAAGATGCTGTTTTAACATGGCAAAAACAGGAATTACTAACTGACCCATAGTTCAGATACGATCAAGTACAAGTAATATTGCCAATTATAATTAAATTAAAATAAACGTTAAATGAATTTAAAAACAATTATTTTAACATCATACTTGATTGGTTTTCTATCCAAAAAGCAAACTCTAAAGTCATTTTAATATATTTTGATAATATTAACAAATATATTATAAAAATCGATACTGGAACTTATAAAAAAAAAATCGCAATTGGAACTGATGAGATTTAGTCTCGTTTCTTTATTGTTTCTGTAAAACTTCTTTCTGTATATTAAAAAATCACCTGGTACATTAAACTGCAACAATAACAGTATTACCGCATAAAGTTCCAATTACCAGTACATAAAAATATGATAATTATCGTTAGAAATGTTTGTTTTGTAAAAACTTCTTAAAAAGTTTCTTTATTTACATTTTCACTTCCTGTTAAAAACTTTTTAAGAGAAAGTGTACACTGTTAAATGCAATGGACAACCGTGACAACATTACTGTCATTTTATGTATTTTTTTTATTGTTATTATTATTTAATAAAATTTGAATACCATTTTTTTCTTGTATGTATACAGTGTATATGGCATATAGAGAAACATATACAAAATGACAATCTTGTTTTGGTATAGAAATTTAATGCAGCGGTTGTTCTATGTGGTCACGCTCTATTTAACTTTAACCACGTGACCGAATAACGATTTTTCTTTTTTTGCTTTTTTATGCATTTGAAAAAGTTGGCATGACGTCAGCGTGGGAAGGTGATGGCGCTGAAGAAGTTTCAGTTGAGGTTCTTATTATGTGAGTAAAGTTATGCTATGCGATGCAATGTGTGTCTGTGTGAGTTTTTAACATTTCGCTCCATTTACTTAAGTAATATCGTAGGGAGAGGAAGCGTCACTTTAGGTTACGGTGAACGAGTTGTTTTATTTTTGATACAGTAACAGTTGTGCTTTGTGTACTTGCGTGTGTACAAGTTACATACACGGTCACCTACAGTTACTACAGCTGCAATTGTGATAATATACCCAGTGAGGATTTTTAGTTTGCACATTGGAAAATACTGTAAGTGAGGGAGACAGTGAATGGTTTTGAAACGGAAATGTCCAGGTTTTTGGAGGAAGAAATTGTTGATGGAGGTGTAGCAGAACCTGGAGGATCTACATCTTCATCTGATCAGGTAAGATCAACGTTTATCTAATCAAATAAAATTATGATTTTAATTGCTACTGTTGCATGGGATTTATTTTGTAAATTTTTGAATGTATTTTTATAAATTATAAGAAATTGTGAGAACTTTAAAAATAATGTTAGAGAACAAAGCTTAAGAAAAGGAAGTAAATTTTCTATTTATAATTCTATAAAAAGTTTTTCTTTAAAAATAAAACATAATAAATGAGTCGTTCACAAGCAAAGTGAATTAAGTCACGTAAAAGTGATTTTGAGATATTTATAAATTAAAATAGAATTTAGGGAACCAAAATAGAATTTAGGGAACCAAAATAGAAAATAGGGACCAAAGTCTCTGTTAAATTAGAAAGATGTGCAAGAATTGCATATGAATACATGTGTTACTCATTTTTTTTTTTTTTTTTTTTTTGAAAATGTGACTTAATTCACTTTGCTTGTAAACGACTCAAATGCTTTAGATTAAAATGAATTAAGATTAAAAAAAACTTATAATTTCCCTTATTAAAAATTGTTTTCACATAATAAAACTACCAATAATGTAAATCAATAAATTTTTAATGAAACAATTCATCATTTAAAAATGGAATTTTAATTTTCCAACAAAAAAAAATTATTCCAAGTTTGCAAAAAATTAAAATTCTTACTTTTTTACAATAGTTCATAAACTACTTACAATATAATTTTTTTTAGCAAACTTTTTTTTTTAAAAAGCTTGCACGATCGACAAAAAACTTGTGACAACTAAAAACCAAGTATTTGTTAATTGGCAATTGATGAATGTCATTTTAATTGCCGATTTTCCGACAGCTAATAACGGTTTATTTTTAAAACTAGTTGTCAGTGAACTAGCATGTAATTGAATTAGAAAGTGACAATACTATATTAGTACCGGTATTTAATTAAAACTTATAAATTTTATTTTTTATTAAACGTTAACAAAATTTGAAGTTTTTTTGAAACTCAATTAGCATTGTACAGTGTACCTGTAACTGCATTTAAAATTGAAATCTAGTAATATTACCCATTTAAAATAATCTCTCAACAGCATAAATTTTCCGCTAATAAGTCATGTTAACATGCAGATTAACCCACAAAATTAACGGAAAATGTATGTCATAAATTCCACGCCTTAATAATTTTCAGTCAAAATTGATAAAAAAAAGTTTTTAATTTTGAAAGATGTATTGTTTAGCATATAGCACACATGCTCTTAAAGATTAATATTAATTTTTTAAGTCAATTGTAATTTGCATTATTATTATATAGAGTACATTCAGTACGGTATAAGTTCAAGAAAAATGATTATAAAAGAGATACCGTATATGTAACTCAGTCAAGCATAAATTCGCCAACTATTCAGTTATTAATTTTAAGTATATAACAGTCATGTTGCTTTTAAGTTTTTATTAATAATAATAATTTATTATTGTACTCGTACTTACTTTTAGAAAAAAAGGTGAACTTTTTGTTATGTAAAATGCAAACATTTTGTCTTTTTCTGCATTGTATTTCCGAGTATATTTTCAACGCACAAAAAAAAATAGTTTCTTTATTTGTCAAAAAAAAAAAAAAAAAAGAAGAAAATATCATACTGTGTGAACTTTATTATGTAAAGCCTACTTGTAAATAATTACTTACATATTGTCATTTTCGCACTTTTTAAAAAAAAAATTGATAAAAATATAAGAAGTTAACTTTTTAGTGATTTTTTAAACAATGGATATATTAAAACTTAATTTACAAACGAGAGACTGAGTGGAAAAGTGGAATAAGTTCAGTTTTTGTCATTTTGAGTAAATTGGATTTCAAAGTTTGAAATTACATACCGGTAATAAGTTCCATTTTTTAACCACTATATTTTTCTAGTGCATATACATAGCACTTATGGTTTATGCACTTAGACCATTATTGCACTCAGCCCCTCAATTGTAGTACTAAACTCAAAACATTCAATTCAGTAATGAAATTTTAAGTTTTATGAAAAAACAATTTTGAAAAAAAAAACGGCCAAAACTTTTTGAAATCTAAAATAAATTCTGCATCCATACAGCTGATTGACAAAAATAATTTTTATCTTTTCAAAATCTTAAATTAGATATTAAAATATATGTTTAACTCCGATATTTTAGTTTTACTAACTTAACTAATGAGTGACAATAAAAAATATTTTGGAGTCAATAAGAAACGAGACTACATCTCATTAGTTCTAATAGCAATTTGTCCCATTTATTTCCATTGGAAAAAATTGCCAATAAAAAAACATGACAACATTTTATTAAATTTAATAATAAGTTGTTCTGTTTTATTTCTTTTTGTGAAAAAATTGCCAATAAATAAATAAAACTAAATATTATTAGCTCCAATCGCTTTTTTATTACCGTAAATCCAATTTAAAAACGATTTGGTTAATATTCTTGCAATAACATTTGATTTTTGTTCTAAAAATTAAAATATTTGCTTATTAAGTAAATTCATATCCTCTTAAAAATTAATTTTGATAACCTTTTGCTTATCTATAACCTTATCAAATATCCTTTAATTTTTGACCTGCAATTATTTGAATCAAATTTAAAATTTTATAAAATAATCGTCTATTTTCTTTTTATAAACAAATTCTTCCAAATCAAGGGCGTGTGACGAGGATTATTTATTTAATGACGTGATTAACTAGAAAGAAAATATCTGTTTTCTTGTTTTTAAAAAAATATTTGTTATAATAATGTTTGAAATTTCAAATACTATAAGTGTATAATGAATGATGAATTTGTGGAAGCAGACGTCGCTTATTTCTCGCCCTGAATAAATTCTTAAGAAAACAAAATAACAAAAGAATAAAGGATTTTGCTATGTCAAGTTTGCAGTCATTTGTTTACTACATATTGTATTAAATGCTTAACACTTGCTACATTAACTATACAAGCACTCAGTCTAGTATTTCCACATTTTTTATTTATTTTTTTTTTTAAATAGAAAAAATAATGTGACCTTACTGCGACCCAGCTAATCTTATTACAACTCTTTTGAAAGTCATTCAGCCTTATTACACATTTATTAGACATTCAATTGATCATAACAAACGATACTTTAACTTATTTTATTGATCAAATAACAGTAAAGCAAATTGCTTGGTTTTTCTCATGCATTTTCTTACGTTTACATTAAATCCTAAGCTTAGAAATAAGAAAAGTAGCAAATTACTGTAGTGCAAATAAACACATACTAAATTACAATAAAAATATTTTGTAAATGGTACCGTATAATTATTATAATTTTACCTGGTTAAATTGTAAATTATAATTACCGGTCAAAGTGATGCTCATTCCATTTTTGGCTAATGATTTACTGATTTAAACATTTTATAATTTATTTACCAGAAACGAAAATGGATGTCATTTGACAGAATGAAATGTCAAAAAGGTTACAAATGGAATGGTCAATTATAACTAATGTACTGATAATAATTCAACATAGCTAAAACAATTTTTTTAAAAAGGAATTTGACATACAGGTACACCATACTAACTTGTTATGTAATTAAATTTTCAGCATTTTTAAGTACATTTCTTTGTCATTGTTATTATACAGTAAATAACACATTTTTTAAAAATAAATAATTATTTATTTATCTACTACTGAATAACAATGCAAAAAAATTAAAACATTGCAAAACATGACCATTATTAATAAAATGTAGCAATGATAAATAATGCAGTGACAGCTCAACATAATAAGAATAAATTAAAAAAAAACATTGACATAGAAGAACAATAGAGATAGCTTACATTACTAATCAATATTTTAAATTTACAATTAGTTTACATGGTTGTTTTGGTTAACTTTTAATAAAGCATTAAGAATTGTTACATTTTTTAACGATACCAATTCCGTATAATTGAAATAAACAAAAAGCCTAGACAAACATAAATGACATGACATTTCACGTCTTTTAAATCCAGTTAACAATAATAAGACTGGTTAAGTTGGTTAACCAATAAAATGCAATAAAACTACTTTTTTTTTTCAACTAAAAGAAACTTCATGTTTTATGGTTAAGTTAAAAACCAAAGTGGTGACAACTGACAACTACTATGCAATAAAATTGCAATAAAAGTCATTGATCTTAATTTATTGAATTGTTTTTTGTTAAGTTTTTTTTTTTTTGTATGAAGTTAAATAAAGTGTTTTGTAACTTTACAGGTGCATTATCTACACAATGGAACTGTTAGGCGGAAGTTGATAGTACTAAAACCTGAAAGTACATTCTCAACTGATCCAGATCGAAGGAATCATCTTAGTCACCACCATCATCACTCTGATGTCATCGGAGTACGAGTAATTATTGCCATTTAATTATTATTATTCTAGTAAATACTATAAAAAACTTACTAAAAGTAGCGCACCTTTACCTAAGCAATGTTAATAGCATAGGCTGCATCATTTTTTGAACATAACATAAGAAAAATAAGTTTTAGATTGATAAAAAAAATTAGTTTTTGATACATTTGTGTACATTTGGAATGCTTAATTTAATATTTTTATTACACGGTAATAGAAATTTTCTTACTTTTTTGCGCGTTTTTTTAATGATCATTACAGGAGCAGCAAAGACTTTTAATCTTAATGAGAAACTATGCAGCAAAGCTTTTATGTTTCTGCCGACTGCGATCGTACCTACCGCGGCATCAAAGGATACGAACGCCGTCTGCAAAGTTTGCAACGTCTGCAAAGCCCCTGATAAATATCAAAACCAATCAATTTCTTTTGATTTAATTTGGCTACGTTTTTGTACTTTAATTAATTTCTTTTTAATTTTTAGTAATTTTTTAGTTTATTTTATTGTATTTAGTAAAATTTTTATTACTTTTCAGCATGTTTGCACTCTTAGTTAATTTAATTCCTTCACATTTTAGTGCATTTTTTTGGGACTTTTATACTGTTATCACTTCTACATTAAATTTCAACGTCGTATTAAATTAAACGTTTTAAACAAAAACACTTACAAAATAATAACCTATAATCTATTTCCCTAATTTATCATTTTTTATTACTTCTCTGAATAAGATTTAACTTACATGCATTATAACATTGAAACCTTATCTAAAGACAAACGCATGAAATTAGATGCCTTAGAGATGATGATAAACCGGCTAATATTACCATTATTTTCATCTTCCGCCTTTCTATTGTACTCTTAAAAGACTTATAAAAAAAATAAAAACAGAAATAAAAATAAAAGATTATTCACCTCAAATTAAAGCAGTATTGTTGTCAATTGTAGACATTTTAAATGCTACTTTATAAATAAATTTTGCTCTTCTTGTAAGTTTATTTAGAAATTCATTATTTTAAAACAGTAAAAGCTTCCAGCTAAATCCGATTTATTTTTTTTATGTATAAATAAAAGTTAAAGCCGTTTAAAACATCTTTAAAGGAATTAAATTAAACTTGATATTGCTTACATAAATTTATGGGCCAACTTGTTTGTGGTGAAATAGAGCGGGACTTATCAATAATGACTTAGTTTTTTTTTTGGGTATCGGTCAACGTCAGAATATTAACAGCCTTTTAATGTCTCCACACCTGTACTACTACATGGTCTTTTTTCATTTTTTTATTTTTTTGATAAGTCAACTGCCAAAGTTATTTTGTTACTTAACCTTCTTGACCTACCTGATTGGCCTGCCAAAATAAAAATGGGGTCGTGTCAACCAATTTACCTCCGAAATAAAGTGGTAAATTAGGCAATGTCAATTTACACTGCATACTGTATAAATAACTAAGATGGCCAACGATGTTAGAAAGTTCAATTATAAATGAAAAGTTTACAAACCCACATAACTACTTAAAAAAAATGAATGAAATGTGTTGTGCTGCAATTTACATACATGAAGCATCCGATTAACTTGTTTTGTCTGACCTTAAATTAACTACAGGCAAAATATATGATTAATAAATTTTTAATAATAAAGTACTGTCAATTTGACGGTTAAATAAAATTATTTTAAAATGCAATTGCAGTTGCTGCAGGTAGCTCAAATTACAAGTGTTTAACTTATTTAAGTTTAAAAGTGCAAGTAGGCGTTATCAATGTCTAAATTTCTATTTTTTGCATGTAGTTTTGTATGGTGCATTATAACATATCATGTAATTTACTTAAGTACTGTTACGTACAGTAATTACAACAGGCTCTTAGGGTAATAGGTTATAATGTATAGGAAGCTAAGTTAGAAATTGACATACAAATTGAAGATATACAAAAATGATGATGTATAGCGGCTCAAATTACATAAAATCAATCATTTTTTAAGGGTCATGATTAATTTTAGTAAAAAAAAATCAGGCTAATCGCATTTTTTGTACTTTTGTGACAACTACACTTTCTGGATTTCATAAATTCTAACTAATTTTGTATACTTAGCTATTAGACACATCTTAAATATTAAATAGACGTCTTTAAGTTTACTTTTTAATATAATAAACAATTTTAATTAATTGACAAACGTGTTAATTTTAGTTTCGTGTTAAAAGTCAATTATAAAACCCAGAAGTCAGCTTAAACTGATAAAATATATTTTCTTTAAGCAGACAACCGACAGACTTTATATTATTCGAGTAATAAACATTTCATAAAAATCATAAACTATATAAAAACTTAATTAAAATAAATTCAGCAGCAGAGAACCATCAGCGCCAAAACAGATAATAAAAAAATGGAGTATCATAAAAATATAAATGTAGTAGGAAGTCGCTATAACAATATTTAATAATAAAATTGGCAGGGTATAGTATAGCTGTAGGCATGAAAAGTTCTCCCATTTGTCAAAAGATAATAATAAAAATGATTCAACGATTTAATTAAGTTATTAAAGAGAAAGAAGCTAACTAAAAGATCGACACACTCATTAAAATTTAATTTAAAAATATTTTTTTTATTATTAAAAAACAGCTTTTAAAAGGCTGCAATGTTTTTGCTATTATGATGCCATAATTAAAAATAGATTTATGAAATGTTATATAAAATTTGATTGGTATGTCATCAACTCAGTCATAGACTCAACTTATTAAGTCATTTAAGACTTTTTATTGCACTAAACTAAACACAAAAAAGTGGAATTAAAGCGATTTAAATGGGTATAATATAATAAAATAAACTTATGAAAAAAATTAAATAAATATTAAGTAAAGAAAAATTCTTTTACTTTGAGTTGCACGACATAAGGCACATTTAGTGTATCAGCGATTTAAGTCGTTTTTATAGCTCATAAAAGATTTTAATTAAGTAAAATTGAAAAAAAAGTATTTTTTGTTATTTATGACAAGGTCGTTATACATTAAACTGACTTAGTCGATTAACTAAATAAAGCAAACTAATCAGTGTATTAAATTTTGAGTTTTGCATGCAGTTAACATGCATATAGGGTTGCGAGACTTTATGCACGGTCACAAAATATTATATTTAACCATTATAAAAGTAAGAAAAGTACTAAAATAGTCACAATAATTAAAGTACTGTAAATAAATATTAAACGAGGAAATGTCTTTCTTTGACACTAACAAATATAAATAAATAAAAGATACATTTTTAATCAATAAACTTTTCAACACCCTATTTATTTTTGTTGTTCATCTTTAGCTATTTTAATCCTTACAGATAACATTTGACTACCAAGCATCATCTCAGTTATTTCTATTGATTTTTTTTTGTTATCTAAAAGCAAAACTAGTTTTTCTCTTTCTAACATAATCATCTTCAAAGCCAAATGTAATCATTTAAATTTCAACTCACGAAAATTGTATTGTATACGTCCTTTTATAAAATGAATGTTGTTATCAACAAAAGAGTTATTATTTTAACGACTGCGCCCTGCCCTACATTTAGGTTACTAGATTAGTCTAACAAGTGCATAAAATGACGGACGACTTGCTAATTTTAACCGTAATTGTAATCTTAATTTCTTTGGATTTATTTTGTGGTTGTTATTTATTATTCAGGGCTTATCTTCCGAAAAAAGAATGATTTATAGCCCATCTGACCATGGCTCACATCATACAAGGATGTCACTATTTGACAGTCGATTGATGACCTCTGGCTCAAAGTGGTTTAGCATGAAAAATTGCACCCGGAAGTTGTGCCTCTGTTTTGTTGTTTCAGTTATATCAGTTGTTTTTGGAGCGGCGATTGGAGTTTATTTTGGATGTAAATATTATTTTAAAATTTTTTATCAAATTCATAAAAAATAATTAAATTATAAACTATAGTTAAAATGATGTAATTTAAATTATATTTAATATACTGAATATATTCTTGCTTAAAAAATACTTACATCTACATATAAATTACACATTTTTGCATTAAAATGGCCAGATTTTTGCATTAAAATTACATATTTTTGCTTTAAAAATTACATTTCTACATATTACGTTTTTGCTTTAAAAATTACATTTCTTCATTTTACATTTTTGCTTAAAATGACACGTTTTTGCATTAAAATTACACACTTTTGCATTAAAATTGCACATTTTTGCATTAAAATTGCACATTTTTGCATTAAAATTGCACATTTTTTCATTAAACCTGCACATTTTTGCATTAAAATTGCACATTTTTGCATTACAATTACACATTTTTGCATTAAAATTACACACTTTTGCATTAAAATTGCACATTTTTGTATTAAAATTACACATTTTTGCATTACAATTACACATTTTTGCATTAAAATTACATATATCTGCTTTAAAATTACTCATACTGTATTTGCTTTAAAAATTACATTTCTACATTTTACATTTTTGCTTAAAAATGCCAAACTTTCACTAAAAATTACTAACAATTGCATGCAAATTACACATTTTCGCAAATTGACTTTCGATATTTGCATATTTTTTACATATTTTTGCTAAAAAAAATAATTACTCTCATTTTTGCTTTAAAATTACTCATAGTTAATTAAAAATTACACTTTCGTTTAAAAATTACATACATTTGCATATAAATTACATAAATTACTCTAATTTTTGCTTTAAACTTATCCACATTTACTTAAAAATTACACTTTCGTTTAAAAATGACTTACACTTGCATATAAATTACTCTAATTTTTGCTTTAAAATTGCCCACATTTGATTAAAAATTACAAACATTTTTACTTAAAACGTCACGCACTTTTACTTTAAAATACATTTATTCCCATATTTGCACATCCATAACATTTTTGTTTTCAAATGGCACACTTATAGAATCACTGAAACTTGCATTAAATTTTACTCTTAAGCAAATGTGTTATAACACTCCGAAAAAATAAATATATAAATTTAGGTTCATAATGCAAACTAATTTTTATGGCAATTCTATGATTGTAATTTAATAATTTCTAAGCTCATTTCCTATATTTTAGTTCGCATTCTGGATGCTGAATCTACCATTGGTAATACAATCTGCTTATAAAACTAAAACTTGACTTTTTCATAAGTAATAATAATAAATTTATTTAATAAAATAGTTAAAGAGTTTCGTGGAGCTTTTAGAGTTACTTCAGGAGACAATTACACTCAAGACCTCATGGACACATTTTCTGGAGCATTTCTAAGTCGGTCGCAACTCTACAGAGCAAAGGTAATTAATTTTATTCATATACTTTTAAAATTTATAAACGTTTTATTTTATTAAATGTTTAACTTGCAGTTAGATACAATGTTTGTAAGTAGTGTGCTAAAAAAAGCTTATCTTGGATCAGAAATATTAGCAATTGACCCGTAAGTGCAATGTCATTTTCAACATTATTAAATTTAATTTTATTAATTTTATAATTATTTTTTTAATTTTAACGAATAGTGGGGAGTCTGAAACAGGAGAAGATATAATTGTCCGATTTAACATTCGAATGGATTCATCTAAAATTGATGTTGATGCTGGAGACATATATTTGATATTAATCAATGAAGTTCTCAAGGGACAATCGAGATTGTTGAGTGGAATTAAAGTTGATGAAGACTCCATTGAAGTGCATGGTAAATTGAAGTGTCCCTTTACATTGGAAAAGAACTAACTTGTTTAAATTTTCAGAACGAAAATCAAAACTGTTTCAAGAAACAGAAAATCATCAGACCATATCAACTATACCTCTCAAGCAATATCGACCAGATAATGTTAAAGACAAATTGATAACATTGGCTAAAAATGATGACAATGACTTGCTGTTTATAACCACAGAAACTATATTTACTGTTAAAGATACAGAACCAGCTACAATTAAAGCTTCAAAAAGCCAACTATCAGATGCCCATGATGACTTAATATCACTGCCAACAAAAACAACTGCGGTTGGCTATGACTTTGGCAGCAAATTGCTAGAAGCTATTTTATCCGGAAATCCAGACGATGAGCCAGAAACATCCGGTGAAAACACTTATCAAGACGGAAAAAATGATAATGACCAAAAAATAATTAACAAAAAACAAGCAACCCAATTTCCAAACAATGAAAGAGTTCAGAAAAAACGTATTGCTTCAGAAGTATCACATATCTCCAATGAAGACAAAAGCTATGTAGCCACAATGCCAAAAATGGGAGTTTCAGAGAGAACGGAAGTTTCAGAATCTGACAAAAGGGAAGTGGCTGTTGTGTCCAGGGAGTCGTTTACGCTTAACGAAACGCCGGCGCAGTTTTCATCGGTTAACGTCGTTGTCCACGAGCATGACAATTTTCCAAAACCAAAGCCACCGGTTATTCGAAACAAGTCCAGGCCACAAGGATGGCTGTTAGATGATGCGCCAAATTCGGTGGTTACATATCCTCCGAGAACAACTCGCACAACTCCGGTCAGCTTGGTTTCTCATCCACCAAGAATTTTATCAATAACTGAACTGCGGGATAAGTCACAGTCTCGGGAGTTCTCAACGACCACTCAACCACCTCGTCGCAATAAAATTCGGTATGGAGACAGTGATAGTCAAAGACTTAAGTATCAGACCAGGTTGAACAATTGGAGAACTTCAACTACGTCAACAATGAAAAGTTACACTGATGAAGAAAGTCGATTGAACTCAAAACCGTCAATGACTTTAGATTCTAGCAGTAATAAACAAACAACAATTGCAATTGAAGCAACGACTGCTGAACCAAGTTTTAGAGTTTATAGAAAACCATTAAATTCTAACTCTAATAAATTAACGAGACCAAATTCAGAGACAATTGCATCGACTCTGTTGCCATTTTTGCCGCTTTTAAGTCCAGACCGTGAATGCGTGCCTCCAGAACTGGATTTGTGCTCCAAAATTGATCGAAATTTAACGGCTATTCCTTCAATGTCATCAGTCCTTAATATGGGAGGAAATGGAGCAAGACCAGCATTTGATTTTATTCGGTAAGATAATAGCAAAATGTATAATTGTAGAAGCAAAAGGTAGCACGTAATTATAATAAAGTAATGAAAAGTTACAATGGCATAGTAGCTAATTGAAAAAGCAAAGCATTTAACTTAGTTACAATGGCAAATCAAATTGCTACAATTTTAAAACACATTATTTTAATAACACAAACATGTTGTTATTAAAATAGCGTGTTTTGACATTGAAAACATGTTGTTATTAAAATAATGTGTTTTGACATTGTAGCAATTTGTTTTGTAATGTAACAATTTGATTTGCCATTGCAACAAGTGCTTTGCCATTGATGCCAAAACACATTTATTCAATGTTGAAGCACAAAGTCACAATGTAAAAATAATGTTACAACAGCAAACGGTAATTGATTTAATATTTATTGATATTTGATTTGCAGAAGTGTCTTAGATTCTGGATGTTTTGAGTATGCTCATTACTTTGTATGCCAATTGTTACAGCCAGGATGCCACAATGGGAAACCAGTTTTACCTTGCAGAAGCTTTTGCGAAAGTAAGCATTTTACTATTTGGTTACATTATATAAAATAAATGGACTAAAATTAAGCAATTTACTGAAACAAAATACTACTTTTTCAATGCAGGCTTTTTGGAAAAATGCAGCTATCTTCTACCAGGTGACCTTTATCAGAGTTTGTCTTGCAACATTTTGCCAGCTGTTGGTGAAGCACAATGTGTAAATGCTCCAGGTAAAATTAAAAGATTTTTTAAGACTAACAAAAATAGTAATTTGATATTTATAAAATCACAGAATGCCTTTATGATTTACGTTCAAGAGGAAAAAACTACTTAGTTTGCGATGGAGTTGTCGACTGTCATGACATGTCCGATGAAACCAGATGTGGTATGACAACCATTAACATAAAAGAGTTAAAATAACTGTATATTAAATATGAAAAATTATTTTTTTTAGGTTGGTGTGCACCAGGTCAATTTTTATGTGGTGGCCGAAAGTGCGTGGACAAGATATTACGTTGCGATGGAAAACCAGACTGTCCCAACGAGTCCGATGAAAGAAATTGCCGTAATTAATGCTGCTGATTAATTAACTGTTTTTATAAACAATATATTAAACGACTACCGAGTCTATAACATGCCTTTTATTTCATATGCACATTAGAAAGATGTTGACTCTGTGGTCGCCTATAACTTAGTCTTTGAGTGTAATCAATTTATTAATTAACTAATTTAACTGATCTGTAGTTGCTTTGGCTAACAATGGAGCAGAAGCAAAACATGCTCGTCCATATTTAAACGAGGGTTTTGTATTTCTGAACGACAAAGGTGCCATGGGAAAAATCTGCGCAGACACTTTAATCAAATCAATTCCAAAAGACAGGAGAGAAGTCATTTTAAGAAATGTTGGGGAATCTGCTTGCGAATTGCTTAATTACAAGTACGTACAAACACAGTTAATTTAATATCTTAAACGATAATAAAATTACTAAAATGATTTACTTAGGACTCTAAAGTCAGTAACTACAAAAGATGATGTAGATGACATGGGACCTTATTTTCATATTTTAAACCCGTTGTCTTGGAGAGTCACGTAAATCCGATTAAAATTACATCATTTTTATTCAAAATTAATATTCACAATTAAAATTTTGAACAGGTTTTTGGAGGCTCCATGCAAGTCTAAACAAGTCATACATGTTGGTTGCTCAAATTTTGGTAAGACATCATCAAATCAAACAACAACCCTGATTCTTATTTTCTTAAAATTTGTTACCTAATACAGAATGTGGGAAAAGACCATCAAGAACACCTGAACACATGATCCAGTTTCTTGATTCAACTAAACATGTATCTTTAGTTGACCATGGTGATTGGCCATGGCACGCAGCGCTATTTGCAGGCGAACATCACGTATGTGACGCAACACTCATTGGAGACCAATGGCTTTTAACATCATCTTCATGTTTTCAGGGGTAAGAATACTCATATAGTCGCACCGGTTTTTATCAAAACTAATAATTTTTAATAAATTGTTGTAGACTGAATGGCCAACAATGGACCACTAAAATTGGCTTAATTAGGATGGAGTCGACAGCTCCTTTTCAGCAACATCGAAAAATAGTTGGGCGAGTGAATTCACCTGTCAAAGGAAGCGACATTGCCCTTGTTAAACTTGACCATCCAGTTGACCTTACTGACTTTGTACGACCGGTATGTTTGCCAACGTCCGACAATCGGTTCCCAACCGGAAAACGCTGCGTTACTCTTGGTTGGGATTTACCACGTAAGAAAAATTTTGATTTCAAATGGTTTTTTGGGCAAAGCAAGAAATAAGAAGTATTTTAATCCATTTTAGGGAACCAATTGCGTCAAGTGGTCGTTGTAATTACTGAAACTGAAGAATGCTTATGGAGATGGCCAGTTGGCAAATTGCATGTTTTCTGCACTGCTGAACCAGCTGGACTATTAAATGATTGTCAAGTTAGTTTATATTAAAATTAGTTATTTTTATAATATTAACAATGGTTAAATCGACTAATTTTTGATGGTTTAGGGTGAAGATCAGTCTGGTGGACCATTATTATGTGAAGATAATGGGAAATGGTATTTAGCCGGTGTGGTCAATTGGAGAATTGGATGTGGATTATCTAAACAGCCAAGGTTATATGATAGTGTTTCAGTTAATGCAAATTGGATACTAACAACAACTAAAAAACGCCCTTCAACGCTCAACAATGATATTGTACATATGTAAATATTTAAGTAATATATTTGAATAAAATTATTTTTTATTATTATATTTGTTTAACACGGATTTTAAAGCAATTCAATTCTATTAGTAGTTAGGGTAAGAGTTAAGCCGGACCAATTAGAATGCAGGGATTTGGTCACTTGACCAATGGCTCCATCACTTTTTTTGCAATAAAAAAGTGAATTTTTTGAAATTAAATTTTTTTCTGATTTTATAACTGTTATTTCTCGATGCAGTAAGTTTAGTTACGATGTGAGATTACTATTTTAATTTTCTTCATAATTTTTGTTTCCTTAAATTTACTTTTAAATACGAAAAAACCTAGTGCTCCATCACTTATTTTGCCTACTGTATTTGGCTAATGGTTACACCTACTTAAGCTTTAATATCATGTGGTCCAATAACAATTAAAAAAGTACAGTATTTAACAAGCTTAAAAAAAGTTTTTTTTTAACTTCTATTATAAAAACCTGTATTATAAAGTCACGTTTAAATATTATTAAGTATTCATAAATTGTCATGTTGACTTCAATGAAGAGCTAATGCCCAAGAGCTTCAAAACTGTCGATTTATTTGTTGTTTAAAATGTTATTTACTTTTTCCTAAACAACTGGCAGCAATGGAAATCTTAACACTAGAAATAAATATTCTTTGGGGAAGTTTATATAGACATTTATACAAATTCTCTACAGTGATTTTTGTAGACAGAATTAGACAGCATATTTATGATTAATTTAGCAGATAATCTTAAACTACATCATAAAGTCGTTAGCAAAGTACATTAAATACGTGCGACAAGAGATAATTCCGCAAAATATACATATTCGTTGGATCGCCAATTTAACAGTTACTGTAACATCAAAATTAGATGGTTATCGTTGGATAAACATCCATTAACAGCTCCACCTAAATAGAACTTCCTCTTAGTACCATCGATGCATTCTAGAGTAGGACACTCTGACAGTCACAAATTACAACCGGTGCAGTCGCCACTACTGACAAGTGAAAGATGAGTTGTTGAATCAAAGGAAACTGTCTGATATCCAAAATCATTGCAAGTCATGTAGCACAATTAATACACATATCCTAATTAAAATAAAATGGTTTAGTATACAAAGTTTTAAGCATTAATACAACGTAATTAAAATACTTACATCATTAACGAGAGGCACAACCTGCTCTAACGGATTACGTTTTATGATCACTTTCTTTAAACTTTTTAAAGAGACCAAAGTATGGAACCTACAATCCAAGTTACATTATTATATGATCCTTTATTAAAAGTTACTAATTTTGTTTTCACATACCTTATTCAGATTTATCGTCATTAGTTTCTCCCATTTAAAATCGCTTAATCCATATCTACACAGTCATTTAGATATGTTGATAATCTACCAACTGCTTTCTTTTAAAATGAAATCCTCCCCGTTATACAGACTCATGCTGTCTTGGCAGTTGTTTAATAATGTAGTCATACCAATAATCTTTTTCTTTGCAGAATATTTAATAGAAGCAGATTTCACAATCCTGAACAATAACAATTTAAATAAATTAGTAATAATTAAAAAAAAAATTACCTGTAATTACCACGTGAATACAATTCATTCCTTGACTTCTGCACACTGTGAAAGCTGTAGTTCCAAATTTTAAGTGAATGATGCCTATTTAATTAATAGTTTCGTAATAAAATATTAAATGTACATGCATTTTTTAATTTAAAAAACATACAATAATTACCACGTTGATGACGAACAACAAGCCATGTGATCTCACACAACTAAGCTAGAGCAAGCTAAGCAAGAGCAGACAAAGCGGAAGCTACAGATGAGCGACAAGTAGTGAGCAGAAGTTGAGCTTAAATTGTAGCGCAACCGTAAGTGGTTATCCATAGACCCCACGCAAATCTTCCGCTATAAATAATGGCTGGTATTTTCCAACTCCGCACTGAGCGCTAGAAAAATGTTGGGATCAATTTTGGAGCGCTGAGGTGAGCGGACTGCAAGTAGGTCATCCATAGACTCCATGCAAACTTCTTCCCGCATTGTGCGATTTGGTGCTTGAAGTTGTGTGGTATATGGGGATACTTCTCTTTGGAGTTTCATAAATAACTGGTAATAATTTAAATGATTTTTAATTAATTAAATGATTAAAGGATGACATTAATTTATTGGTATTTAGATATACAAAATGCAGAACGAACAGGGCGAATTTGTTGACTTATATATTCCCAGGAAATGGTAAGGGTTAACTACCGACCACATTGTTCATACTGTATTACTGTACATTAACAATTTGATTATAATTACATTTTAGTTCGGCAAGTAATCGAATAATTCATGCTAAAGACCATGCTTCGATTCAGATCAACGTAGCTGAGGTAACAAGTCGTAAACAAAGTAAAAAAAATTTGCTAGAAATTGAAATGGTATTGTAAATGTAGGTTGATGAAACGACGGGTCGTGCTAATGGTAAATACAAGACCTACGCTATCTGTGGTTCCATCCGACGAATGGTAATGACTTTTGTATTTTTGGTTTGCACACTAATTTCATATCGATATATTTTTTAAAATTTAGGGCGAAAGTGATGACTGCATTAATCGTTTGGCCAAGTATTAATAGCGAAGTTAGTATAAAAGAATGTTATATTTTGTCTGATAAATGTCGTTAATTATTCCCCCGTTTCTCTTTTTTATAGAAACTTTTAATTAATTTTGTCATAAATAATAAAACAATGAAATAATCAAGTGGCTATTGACTATTCGCCTTATCTGCTGTGAGAAAAGTGCCGCTTTTGTGCCTCAAGTATAGTAAGATCATTAGTTATGTACATTATAGTAAACATCTGAAGTTTGTTGATATACTGTATAAAAGGAATATGAGAACCGTAAACTAAATACAAGTCGTGATAATATTGTACATTATTATTATTTATCCTTACTAAACTTTAAAGTAGAGAGAGTTTTACCATAATTTTCAACGTTAACATGAGGAATGCAAAATTTTCTCATTAAACACGACTTTTGGTGTTGAAAACATGTACTAGGTATTATAATATTTTTTCCTAATGAAATACAGTTCATATTACCCACTAAATGGAGGGTAAATTTGAGAGATAATATTAAAAAAACAAACGTTTTTCCAAGTCTCCCAGTCCTTACAAATAAAAACTGTAATTACCAAATTGTTTGGAAGATCAAAACAAAAAATAATTGGTAGAGAACACATCGAAGACATAACGAAAAGACAGAAGAACTGAGAAATTCAAGTAATTGTTCCGAACTTATGTTTTAATTTGTTTAATTTTTATAATAATGTTTTTTTACAGTCGTTGAGTTGAACAGTGGAGAGTTTGAACTCAGTGCGCTTTATTAAATATATGCGTTAATTTATTCAAAATGTATTACCATAACTTATAGCGATAATCAATTATATTCATTAAATATCTATACAAAACGTCCAGCACTCATGTGTTGGATAAACAACACTTCATAAACTTCAAAACATCTTCATCTTCTGATTGCTCTTCATCCAACTCTGGTTTAAATTCTATATAATTAATACAAAACATTTAACAGATAAAACAAAAACACAAAAAAAAACCCCCACAACTTGCCTGGCTCATTTTCAGCTTTGCCACTCACAGAGCTAGTATTATTGGTATCTCCTTCATCAACGTCCATACGAGTTTCAGCATTTTTGTTGTTTGTGGTTCTGTCAAACCAGCTTGTTCAGTTAAGCACAATTTAAAAAATATATATACTTAACAATAATCGTTACAGTATTTCTCACCTAAGTATAAAAAGTATAATGAATTGTTTTTAAAGAATGTCGATAAACATTACTCTGGTAGAGAGTCTTTTCGACGAGGCATCAATAAATTCAAAAGGAAATTATTTCCGTTTGCGATTCTTTTTCAAAACGATCGTATCATTATTTATGTTTTGACCAGCCTCAGAACTTACTTCTACGGAATCAGTAGGTGTTTCAGAATAAATTTCTAAAATTAAATTTCATTTCAACAATACAAATATAGTTGTCAAACTCATTTTATTACCATCACACTGCTCTTTTTCATTGACTACAACATTAGGAGTTAATGTGCCGCTCTCAGGAACTTCTCTGATCTTAAATGACATTTTGAATGACAAAAATGGAATTATTTTATTATTGCATAATTACTGTATGTCTGACTTTAAATAAAATCATAAACTGTAAAATAGACGTTAGTTTTTAACGACATACTTATACTTTATTGGAAGTAATCCAATAAATGCATTTTATTTTGTTTATAGATTTTGATTGCCTTTAAATACCGGTACTGATAATTTTTTTTAGAAAAAGTTTAGGAAATGCTTTTTTTTTGTAAATTTTTGCACCCAGCTCCGCAAAAAGTCTTGCCAGTCATTATTTTATTGCTGCAACAACGTTAAATACTTGCCAGCATTTTATTTAATAAAGTATTTGTACCAGGATTTGCAACAATGGATAATTAAAAGCTGTTTTAAATTTCAAATAATCGGGGCTAATGATTCAACGCGCTATTGTTTTTAAGGGCGTGCTGGATTATTTATGAGTACTTTGTCCATATTAATCATTTATTAAAAAAATTAATTATTCATTGCCAAGTTTTAGTTTGCTCCACATTTGTTGAAACACTATGCATACAATTAACACTGCATATCGCCAAGGTTTTTAAGTTTATTGCCAAATAATTTCAAAATGGCTAGATTGCACTTTCACTTCACCGTCGACAGTTGTTAGGTCTACATCTTCTCAATATTCAAAAACAGTGTTTAAAAATTCCAATGGATGAAAGCAAATTTAATCCATTACTCCCTAGTAAATGGGACCAATCATGGTTGATATCAAAAATAACTTTAAAGTAAGTCAATTAGTTACTTTACAACAATACTGTTGTACACTTTAACAATTTTTTAAAATTTAGTTGGGCACGAAAAATAATTTGGAAATTATACAAAGGGCATACAGTAGACATCTACGAAGAAGATGCACCAAAGGACATGAAAGCCCATTTACTTAGAGAAAAACTGACGAAGTGATTATTAATTAAAAACATTTTTAATAACTAATTTACTAAACAGCTATTATTTATTCTTAGAAAAACTAAAGAAAAAATCAATTACAAATTGCTGACCGTTTTTTATCAGTTATTTAAATTTGATTACATCATAGCAGCTACACTGATGTTTATAAGAGTAAGCCACCGTTATACCGGGTGATTTTCTAAATGGGTATACCGGTTACTTAACATAAGCTTAATTAGTTCCAGTAGTAATTTGTCTAGGGGTTTTTTTGCTATGGAAACAATATGCCTGATTTAGAAAATCACTCACTATTCAGTAACATGACAATCAAAATTAATTATTTTTATTTTTTAGTTTACTGTGTTGCTATTAATTCAAACATATTTCTTGGGTTTGCTCCTTCGTTCGTTTAGTTCAACTGAATTTGATGATTTGTTTTGGTTTCATCGTTATGTATCTTCGGCTGTCATTGTAGCAATTTCACTTTCAGGTGTCTTATTTTTATCACAGTCCTATTTTTTTGGAGAAAAACTAGGAGCAAAATTCAGGATTTTGTCATCAACTTTAGTATTTGAAAAAGTAAATTCAATTTGATCAACAAATACTTCATTTTAATAATAAAAAAAAACCAAAATAAATTACAGTTATTGAAGATCTCTACAGCTGAAATGAAGAGGATTAAAATTGGACATGTAGTTAATTTGTTTGCCAGTGACGTAGCAAAATTTGAAGAGGTAACAAATTAAAAATCTTATAAAGTTATGACCATTAAGTTATTTTATTGTAATTTTTTATAGTTTGGAAAACAGATTTTCACAAAGTTGTTTTGGCCATTAAACTTTGCAGTTACATTAGTGTATTTGCAGCTTGCAATTGGAGCTCCAAGTGTTATTGGATATATTTTTATCATATTGGTTGGAATTTCGACGGTTGGTTTTACAAGGATGTTTAAGAAATTTGGGTTATTATTGCTTCCTGTTTGATGACACTTAGTATTATACTAATAAATGACATTTTAGACGCAATAGAGCAATTCTAACTGATCAAAGGTTGAAATTCACTACCGACATGGTAAACGAGACAAGAACTATAAAAATGTTTTGCTGGGAAAAACTATACTGCAAATCCATTGAAGAAATTAGAAAGTAGGGTATTGAATTTTTAAAAAATGAATATAAAACTAAAATGATTTAATAAATTTACAATTTAGAAAGGAAATGAAGTTAATTTTTATAAAATCTTGTTGCAAATCTTTTATTTTTATCTGGTCTACAATAACAGCAAGAATTTCAATTTATATCACTGTGATTTTAATGACGTATATGAATCCATCAATAAACTCCAGCGACGTCTACATAACTTATTCAGTTTTCAATGTAGCTCAAATTTTATTTGTAAATGCATTAGCAAAACTGGTTGAAAGTTTGGCCTATGCTTTGGTTTCATTTGAAAGAATACAGGTATTCTTTGTACAATAAATTTTAAACTAATTAGTAATCAATATATAATAGAAAATCCTGGACATTACTGAAATCGATCATACACGTTTAAATGAGGAGTTTGGACTCACGAAATTAACTAATGTGACAAGCAACTGGGATTTAACCACAAATAATAATGTAATTATAAAATTATTATAAAGTTAATTAAATTACAGCTTTTTTACAATTTAGGAAATGACAAAATGCACACTAAAAGCAGTCAATCTCGTTTTCCCCTGTTCCACAATTACAATGGTAACTGGACCAGTTGGCAGTGGAAAAGTATAACTAAAATTGAATTGCAGTAATTTTTTATGCAAATAATTATTTTTATTAATTAGTCATCATTATTATTGACAATCGCAAATGAACTTTTCATTCAATCTGGCAACGTTTTCACTGGTGGACGTTTAACATATTTGCCGCAAGAGCCTTGGCTATTTCCATCAACAGTCAAGCAAAATATCCTGTTTGGATTGCCATACGAAGAACAAAAATATCAGGATATTATAGCATCTTGTGCTTTGGAGCATGTAAATTTATTACAGTTACAAATTAAATTTAAATCTAATTATAATAAAACCTTAAAGGACATGGCGCAGTTCCCAAATGGTGATAATACAAATGTTGACGACAAAGGATTCACATTAAGTGGAGGACAGAAAGCCAGAATTGCTTTAGCAAGGAAAGTATTTTAAAACTGTCACAATAATAATTAGACATTTTAATGTTTCAATAATTACCACAGAGCAATGTATCGTGATAGTGACGTTTATTTGTTAGACGATCCATTAAGCGCTGTAGACGTGAGAGTTGGGAAACACATTTGGAAGTGGTACAATTGTTTTTTGAATTATTCATTTATTTAATTACACTTATAAATTGCGTTTTAGTTGTTTTGAATCAAGTGAAAAAACAATTATTTTAGTCTCGCATGCTGTGCACTTGCTGAATGACGAAAATTTTGTCGTGAATGTCACTGAGGTAATTTTTGAAAGTTATGTTTAGTTACTTAATTTTACTACTGCTATTAACGTTTAATTTAAGAATGAAATAACAAGCGGAACTTTTAAAGAATTAAAGCAGAAATTTGAAATAATTAATATTTGCAACAATGTAGACAGCGATATTCAAGAAGAACTATTGAAAAGTGAAAAACCAAATGAAACTCATAATGGGAATGGCAATGTATATTAATATTCAGCAATTTCTTTGTTTAATTTGCAATTGATACAGCATGCAATGTTGTAGGAGAAAACAAAAGCACCATTGTCTTTTATTAAAGACAATTATTTTTTGCTGTGGTGTGAAATGTCATGGAAATGTATGAAAGGATACGGTGCTGTAGTTATGATAGTATTTCTCACACTAGTAGGACAAGGATTTGGCACCGCTTTTGACATACATCTATCAAAATGGTAATCTTGATTAGCCCATACTATATAACACAAAGAATAAAACTAATTATAATGTATTTGGTAACTTAAAGGATCCATTTTCAGAATTTATTGCCAACATCAGACCCAGAATACACAAAAACAACACCATTTTTTTATTTAGGATTTCTTATATTAAGCGAATGCCTTTTTAATTTGGCTAGGAATTTGGCAATATTTCTATTGGCAATGAAAGCATCTTCTAATTTGCATAAACGAATGTTGAATGCGGTGACTGAAGCAAAGATGAGTTTTTTTGACAACCACCAAACAGGTAACTAAATTTTGACTGAGTGATTCTATAAATTGGTGCATGTTTTTCTAATGTCAAGAAATACCAGGAAATATCTCCATTGGAACTAATGAAATAAAATCTTATTTCTTTTTTGACGCTGTAACAATCACTTGGGATAATGAATGAACTTATTACCAAATAAATTTTAATATAGGTCAAATACTCAACCGATTTTCAAAAGATGTTGAAATTATCGATGATGTTTTACCATCGTGTGCAGCATATCTTATTAGAGTAATCCAACTTGTAATTTGCTTATTAAGTTGTATAATATTTTACATATATTTTATTATTGATCTTAGGTGGGATTTGTGATTCTAGGTGTAATGACAATTTCAATCTACAGCAATGTCATTTTATCAATCCCAATTGCTTTCTTGTTGGTGGCACTTGGAGTTCTCAGCAAAATTTATAAAAAATCTTCTAAAAAACTTAACAAAATTGAAGCCAGTGGTAAAACTGTAATTTAAATAGTTGATAATCACAATGATTTTAAATAAAATTGATTTTGGTAGCTCGAAGTCCAATTTATAGTTACATGAACTGCACATTCAACGGAGTTGCTGTGATTCGTTCACATGAAGTAGAAGAAAAAGTGAAAAGTGAATTTAATTTGAGACAAGATCAACTTTCCTCCATTTGGATTATTAATAGAGGTATTGGATATTGGACAACAACAATAAGTGATCTGATTGGAAATCTACTCATAACTGCTGTGATTGTGGTAACAAATATTTTGCCATACTGTAAGTAAAATTATTTCACTAATTAAAGTATACTAATTACAATTTTACATAAATTGGTTTGTTATTTATTTAGTTAGTAATAGCAGTCGACTTGGAATTGGCATTTCATCTGCTGTTGCAGTTGGAGCTAATCTTCATATATTTATTAAAGAAGCAGTTGAAGTGGATAATTTGGTGTGTAATAATAAAAAAAATTCAATATTAAAATTAAATTTGTTATGTGCAGTTTGTTTCAGTTGAACGAGTTTTTGAATATATTCGTCTAAAACCTGAAGTAGACAAAACGTTTTTAGAATCTTCTCCGCTTTCTAATTGGCCTATTTTAGGACAAATAAAATTCATCAATTTAAATCTCAATTACGGTCAAACTAAAAATAAAGCACTGGACAATGTAAATTTCGAAATTTATCCTAAAGAAAAAGTAAACATATAATATATTATCTAATTGAAAAATTTATATTTGATATTAGTTTTTTTCTAATTTTAGATTGGAATTGTAGGAAGAACCGGTGCTGGAAAATCATCACTTATTTCTTGTCTATTTCAAATGGCTGATTTTAACGGACAAATATTAATTGATGGAATTGATATTAAGACACTGAATAAATCGGAATGCAGAAAAAAACTTTCCATAATACCACAAGTACTAAATAAATTCTAATACTCAAGTTGAAGATGTTTAATTGTTCTAATTTGTAATAGAATCCAGTGCTTCTCTCCGGCTCAATTCGACGTAATTTAGACCCATCAAAAGAGTTTTCCGATGAAGATCTTTGGAATGCTTTGGATAATGTGCAACTGAAACACGTGATTAAAAATCTGCCAAAAGGCATAGATGATGGAATGGACCATTTCAGTGTTGGGCAAAAGCAATTGTTTTGTTTGGCTCGTACATTACTGTACAACCGAAAAATCATTGTATTTGACGAAGCAACTTCAAACATCGACAACAAGTAATGATCTAACAAGTAACGTTTAAATAATCTACCATTTTAAGATTAAATTTGATACTTTTAGAACTAATGAAATGATACAAGAACTGATCAGAACTAAATTTTCAAATTCAACTTTATTGGTTGTTGCTCATCGTTTACAAACAGTTTTGGATTTAGACCGAATTATGGTAATTATAAAAACTAAATAATTTTAAGCTACTATTTTTATTGTTTTATATTGAAATAGGTACTTCAACAAGGAAACATTGTTGAGTTTGATTCTCCATCTGTTTTATTGAATAAATTTGACGGCATATTTAGACAAATGGTCTTAAACGCTAAAATTGATCTTTCCACTTTAAATGTAGGAAATATATAAAGATAATAATTTAAAATAATGTGAGTAATTAATTTAAAAATGTTTTAAATTCTAAAAAAAATATTTTAAGTTTTATTTCTTGCTGCAATTAAGATTAATTAATAATTCAGTAAAGCAAAGTGTTAAAATAATTTAAAAAAATAACTTTATTAAATACTGTATTTACATACAACACTTACTGTAAATTAATCTATTTTAAAGTTTTTTATTTTTGTTTTTCTATATTGAATTTTGCTTCATATATAAAAATTATTTGTTATGTAAACTTTTACCATCAATCGATGAAGCATACTGTGTAAAGGCTCCAAAGAAATGGTAAAAATTGAATAACATAATAATTAATTGTACTAATATTTATTTATTTTAACTAGTGATAAAGAATGGGCAATGGATGTGGTTTTTGTAACCAAATAAGATTTTTACTGTATTTTTTCTACAAATGCAAATTGGGCACTTAACAATTAATAAACGTCCTTCAGCATTTGGCAACGATTTTTTGCTGATGGAAATATTTAAATCATGTAGTTAACTTATATTTAATGTGAATACTTTCATTATTATTATTTTCGCATTTGAAAGCAAGTCAATACCGGTTTTTGATAATAACATTAGATCGTTTAAAGCTAGCTTTCTTTTATTTAGATTTTAATTACTGCTAAAATACCTTCATTATCTACAGTACTTTAGTGAATTGTCACATTATTATGCCAGAAATATAAAGATTTGTTCAAAGAGACTCATTACTGCAACAATGTTGGCAGATTTTTATTTTAATAAGTTGGTACCGAGTATCGCAAAAATCTTTGCAAAAAAAAACAAAACAAATGCAAATGGCAAAGGACAATTTCGACTAATTAAAACTATATTAAAATGATAGGTATTCGGTTCCAATACGCCATTGTTAGACGTTTAAGTCTATAATAGCAATTTATTTAAATTATCAAGACTTTCTTTTGATAATAAATGATCGATTGCCAGCTTTATTTGGTTACTAAACTTTTATACACACTGTATAGCACTAACATAGAGTCAGCTTCAACTAATTATTAAACTTCAGTTTCGACAGTGATTGCAACAAGATCAGTTCAGGAAAAGATTTTTAAATTGCAATGGACGAAAGTGAATCTAAATCTGTAAGTCCTAGTGTATGGGATCAATCACGGTTCATATCAAAAGTAACTTTAAAGTAAGAAAAATTGATTTGATATTTTGCAATTTTAGTATATTTTCGTGTATGTAAAATCTAGTTGGGCACAAAAAGTAGTCTGGAATTTATACAAAGGGCATACATTCGACAACTGCGCAGAAGATGCCCCAAAAAACATGAGAGCCAGTGTACTTAGAAATAAATTGACTGAGTAATTATTAATTAAAAGCATAATTTTATAGATTTACAGCTTAATTATTTATACACAGAAAAACTAAAAAAAAATCAAATTACAAATTACTGACTGTTTTCAATCAGCTATTTCTGTTGGAATACATCACAGCTTCCGCTTTAATGTTTATCAGAGTAAGTTATTATATTACCGGGTAATTTTCTAATTTGGATCATAGGTATTGTCACTGTCAAAAAAGTAACAAAACTAAATCTTATCAGTTTGAATGGTAATTTGTCTCGTTTGTTTCTTGTCCAGCTAAAATGAAAGTCATTCAATTTAGAAAATGATCCATTAATGTAAAATACGAGCAATACAAGTTAATTACGGTATATTAATTATTTTAACAGTTTACTGTGTTTCTTTTAATTCAAACCTATTTTCTGGGTTGGCTGCTCCATTCATTTCAATCCACTAATGTTGATGATTTGTATTGGTTTCATCGTTACGTGTCTTCGGTTGTCATGGTAGCACTTGCCATTTTAGGTATGCTATTTTTGGCACATTCTGAATTTTGGGGTGAAAGACTAGGAGCAAAAGTCAGGATTCTGTCATCAACTATAGTATTTGAGAAAGTATCAATTTAAACACACATTGGAATTAAGACAAATGCACGCAAATGTTGAATTTAATTGCAGTTGTTAAAGATTTCTACTGCTGAAATGAGAAGAATTAATATTGGCCATGTAATTAATTTGTTTGCCAGTGACGTGTCAAAGTTTGAAGAGGTAACAACTGTGACTTTTTATTGTTCTGGCATATAATTGTTTATTTTTTTATAGTTTGGAAAGCAAATTTTTCCAAAGTTATTCTGGCCGTTAAACTTCATAGTTCCAATAGTGTATTTGCAACTAGTAGTTGGAACTCCAAGTCTCGTTGGATACATTTTGATAGCTTTAATTGGATTATTTTCTATTGGATTTACAAGGATGTTTAAAAAATTTGGGTTATTATAGTTACAGTACATCAAACATGATATTAAATTTATTAACGATTGATATTAAAGGCGAGAAAAATCCATTTTAACTGATCAAAGACTGAAATTGACTACTGAAATGATAAATGAGATAAGAACCATGAAAATGTTTAGCTGGGAAAACTTATACTGCAAATCTATTGAGGAAATCAGAAAGTATTTAATTTTAATAATTACTCATTATAAATAATATTAAAAAAATTAATTAAATTAATAGAAAGGAAATACTGTTGACTTTCATCAAGTTATGTTGCAAATCGGTCATATTTGTTTGGTGCACAATAACAGCAAGAATTTCAATTTATATTACTATGATTTTAATGATAATTATGGATTATTCAATCATTCCCAGCAATATCTACATAACTTATACATTGTTTAACACTGCCCAAATTGTGTTCATAAATTCATGGATAAGACTAGTAGAAAATTGGGCTTATGCTCTGGTTTCATTTGAAAGAATACAGGTACTACTTGCACATTAATAGTTTTCCTATAAAATAATTGACTTACGTGACAGAAAATCCTGGACATTACTGAGATTGATTATAAAAATTTCAATTATGAAGTTGGACCCACGAAACTAACTGACGTGACATTCAACTGGCATTTAGCTGCAAGTGATCCTGTAAGTAATTATAAAATACAATTATGATATTAAATTAACCAAAGATTGTTATGAATTAGGAAATGACAAAATTCTCATTACCATCAGTCAATCTGATTTTTCCTCGATCTACAATTACAATGGTAACTGGACCTGTTGGCAGTGGAAAAGTATTTTGAAATTATGTTGATGTGATTTTCTTACAAGACTTTAATTACTATTTAAATTTTGAAGTCGTCATTGCTATTGGCAATAGCAAACGAAATTTTTATTCATTCTGGCAACGTTTTTACTGGTGGAAGTTTAACTTATTTACCACAAGAACCTTGGCTATTCCCATCAACTGTTAGGCAAAACATATTGTTTGGATTGCCCTATGATGAGCTCAAATATCACCAAATAATAACAGATTGTGCTCTAGAAAATGTAAATTTTTTTATAACTTAAATACAAATGTTTATTTAATTGTTATTAAAATTTGAAGGAGATAATTCAGTTCCCTAATGGCGACAGTTCAAATGTTGACGACAAAGGATTGACGCTAAGTGGAGGGCAGAAAGCCAGAATTGCTTTAGCAAGGTAATTAAATTTAAATTAAGTTTAAAAATTTTTAATTGGCAACTTCCTCGTACAGGGCCATGTATCGTAATAGCGACGTTTATCTATTGGACGATCCACTAAGTGCTGTCGATGTGAGAGTTGGAAAACACATATGGAAATGGTACAATTGATTGCTGAGTTATTCATTGATTTAATTAAACTTATTAATTGCATTTCAGTTGCTTTGAATCAAGTGAAAAAACTGTTATTTTAGTCTCGCATGCTGTGCATTTGTTAAATGACAACACTTTTGTTGTGAATGTTTCTGAAGTAATTATTACCATACAGTATTTACAAGTACATGTTTACAATGAAGTTATTTATAAATTTAAGAATGAAATAACTAGTGGAAGATTTCAAGAATTAAAGCAGAAATTAAATTTGTTTAATAATTGCGACAATGTGGATGACAATGTTGAAGAAGAGCCATTAGAAAGTGATAAATCAAATTCTACTTCAGTTAAAAATGTCAATGTACAGTATTATCAAGCAATTATTATTTGAAATTGGTTTATATGCAATCTGTCACATTATAGGAGACAACAGTGACGCCATTAACCATCTCTAAAACCAATTATTTCTTGCTGTGGTGCGAAATGTCATGGAAATGTATGAAAGGATATGGTGCTGTGATTTTGGCTGTGTTGCTAACAATAATAACTCAAGGATTTGGCACCGCTTTTGACATAATGCTATCAAAATGGTAACTCATATTTTACAAATGCATTGACAAAAATAATTACATTATTTTTGACAACTTAAAGGATCTCGATTCATACTCTATCGCCAACATCAGAACCGGAATACAAGGAATTTTATTATTTGGGATTTTTAATATTAGGCGAATGCCTTGTCAGTTTGACTAGAAATCTTGCCATCTTTTTATTGGCAATGAATGCATCGTCTAATTTGCATAAACGAATGCTGATGGCAGTAACTAAAACAAAAATGAGTTTTTTTGACAACCATCAAACAGGTATGTAATTTTAAACCGGGTGATGTTGTAAACTGGACCATTTACTGTAAGTTGGTCCTTTTTGGGTTTTAAAAACAAACAAAACTTGGTATCGGTTTAAATATAAAATTAATTCAACTTTAGTATTTACACTGATGTTGGAGTTTTGTCTGTTTTTGAAACTAGTAAGAAACATACAGTATAATATTGCCAAATAAATTTTGATATAGGTCAAATACTCAACCGGTTTTCAAAAGATATGGAAATTGTCGATGATGTTTTACCATCGTGTGCAGCACATCTTATTAGGGTAATTAACACACAGACTGTAAAACATTGTGTAAGTTTTGCTCAATCAAAAATAATACGTCTCAAACGTTTTATTAGATGTCCTGACACTTTATAAAAAAATGTAGACATGAGAATTGAGCAAATCTTACGACAAATCTCATATGCAGTAGAATTAGTTAAACGCAAACTTGCTTAACATAAAATCTCGGTTAACACAAAACAGCATTACAGTCTCAAACTAAACTATAGGAATTTCCATACATTTTTTCCTGTTAACACAAAACAAAACTCGCTTAACACAACAAATTTTGTTTCTCTAAATGTAAAATTTCATATACCACCAGCAAAACTGTAAAAAAAATCAAAGTTTTTATAAATTTTAACATTTTTATAAAACAGAAATTTAAATTACATTTTTTTAATATCTATTTACAAATTGCATAATATTTTGGAAAGTAAATAGTGCATCGATAAAAATTAAATTTTAGTGAGAATATTTTTTGTTTAAGACAAAACTCTTTTAACACGAATACATTTTTCGGTTCCGATCATTTTGTGTTAAACGGATTCTACTGTACTTGATATAGAAAAATTGTTGTTTTTGTAATAGTAATATTTTTTATAGGTTGGATTTGTGATTCTAGGTGTAATGGCAATTTCAATCTACAGCAATGTCCTTTTATCAATTCCTATTGTTTTCTTATTGGTGGCACTTACAGTTCTTTGCAAAATTTATAAAGCATCTTCTACAAAACTTAGCAAAATTGAAGCTAGTGGTAAAGCTGTAATTTAAATAGTTAAAATCTACAACATATTTTAAATGGAATTAATTTTGTGTAGCACGAAGTCCAATTTATAGTTACATGAATTGTACATTTAACGGAATTGCCGTGATTCGCTCACACGAAGTTCAGGAAAAAGTTAAAAGTGAATTTAATTCAAGACTAGATAAATATTCTTCTATTTGGATTGTTAGCAAAGGAATCGGTTATTGGACAACTGCGGTAAGCGATTTGACTGGAAGTTTACTCTTAATTGCTATTATTGTATTGACAAATGTTTTACCAAGCTGTAAGTTGAATTATTTAAAATTAGTATTGTTATTCCCAATTTTATTTATTTTTGTAAATTTTTTAGTTAGCAATAGTAATCGTCTTGGAATTGGAATTTCAACTGCGGTTTCAGTGGCAGGCAATCTCTATATTTTTATTAAAGAAGTTGTTGATGTGGATAATTTGGTAATAATTTTTTATTTAGTTAGTCAATATTGGGTTAAATTATAATTTAATTGTTTTAATGAAGTTTGTTTCAGTTGAAAGAATATTTGAGTATATTAGTTTGCTTCCTGAAGAAGACAAAACTAATTTAAAATTAACTTCGCTTACCAATTGGCCAGATTTAGGAAAAATAGAAGTCAAGAACTTAAATCTCAATTATGGCAAAAGTAATAACAAAGCACTGGACAATGTCAATTTTAAAATTCATCCTAAAGAAAAAGTAAACATACAGTATATACATAATATTATGTGATTGCCAAATTTGTGTTTGATATCAAATTTTGTATTTTAGATTGGAATTGTTGGAAGAACCGGTGCTGGAAAATCATCACTCATTTCATGTCTATTTCAAATGGCTGATTTTGATGGGCAAATATTAATTGATGAAATTGATATTAAAACACTGAATAAATCGGAATACAGAAAAAAACTCTCTATAATACCACAAGTAAAACACAAATTTTAACATTCAATTTCAAGATCACTAGTTTAACTGATTTCCAATAGAATCCAACGCTTTTATCTGGTTCGATTCGACGTAATTTGGATCCAACAAGTGACTTTTCTGATGAGGATCTATGGAATGTATTAGATAATGTAAAGTTGAAAGTTGTAATAAAAAACTTACCAAAGGGTATTGAAGATGGAATGGACCATTTCAGTGTTGGACAAAAGCAACTGTTTTGTTTGGCTCGTACATTGCTTTACAACCGAAAAATCATTGTATTCGATGAGGCAACTTCAAACGTTGACAACAAGTAATATCAATAAAATATATTCCAATTATTCATTATTTTAAAATTAATTTCTTATTTTTTAGAACTGATCAAATGATGCAAGAACTGATAAGAACTAAATTTTCAAATTCAACGTTACTAGTTATTGCTCATCGTTTACAAACAATAATGGATATGGACCGAATTATGGTAAATAGAAACTACCATTCTAATGTTAAGTTATGATTTCATTTGTTTGGATTTAAACAGGTATTTCATCAAGGAAAATTAGTTGAATTTGAATCGCCAGCGGCTTTGTTAAATAATCCATATAGCAAGTTTAGACAAATGGTTTTAAACGCAAAAATCGACTTATTTGCTTTAAATGAGAAACGTTTATAAAACAATATTTGTAAAATTACTCAGTTAAATCATTATTACAAATAAACTTATAATATAAACAGCATAATTAAACAAAATTTCAATAACGGTGCTCTAATACGAGTAACTCATTCAACATTGATTTCAAGTTCAATTGTATTTTAATTATTTTTTGGAAATTTTATTAGTGAATAAACAAATCAGCTTACCGTACATTGTAATAGCATACAATAATAATATAAATTATTCAGGAATTAAATATTTGTGCAAATTCAATTAATACTTTTGTTCATTTAAACCGTTATTTTTGTAGAATTAATAAGTAATTAAAATTTTCTAAGTTAATAACTTTATGTTCAAAATTTAATACAATTAATTTCTAAGTAAATAAGTTATTGAGTCTTAATGAATAGCCATGATAATCAAAATATTTGAACATTATAGTTTACCTCCAGAAAAAAGCAAAAAAATTTAAAACCGTCTTTGCTTATCAGTTGGTTTGCTTAAGACAGATAAAAGTTAAAAATTTCAATTTCGATAAAAGTAAGAATAAAGCACGAGACCATTTAAAATTCATCTTAAAAACAATTTATACTATACGTATCATATACAGTACATAGCATGTTTATACAAATAATTTTAAACGCTAAAATTGACTTATTCGTTTTAAATGTGAAACTTCTGTAAAAGGCAATATTTTAAAATTTTATAAAATAATTTATTAAAATGTAATATTTAAATTACCTAGATAAATCATTACTGCAAATAAACGTACATTACTAACATAACAAAATATCAACAATGATGCCATTACATTATTGTATTTTTTTCTTGTTTAGAATTAAAAATTCCTGAGTTAATAATTTAATGTTTAAAGTATAATACAATTAATTTATATATGCGAATAGTACAGGATATTGCAATAATGTAATAAAAAAACAATTTATATTACGCATTGGATGTAGATTTTAACACTTCGATAGCTTCTTTACTATCGCATTTTAATGCAAAATCTAAAGGTGTTTGGCCAAACATATCAACTGCATTTACATTTGCATTATAATCGTCGATTAACATTTTAATTACATCTTTATTACTAAATGCAGCAGCCCAATGTAACGGAGTAGCGCCAAGATGATCAATCGCATTAACATTTACTCCATAATCACCAATTAAGATTTTAATTGCTTCTTTGTTAGGAAAAGAAAAGTAAACGGCCCAATGAAGAGGTGTTTTGCCTTCATTATCAACTGCATTTGCATCTGCACCATAATCATCAATTAAGGTTTTAACAACATCAACATTTGTATTATTAACAGCCCAATGAAGTGGTGTTCTACCTTGACTATCCAGTAAATTTGAATTTACTTTGTAATCATCAATTAACAATTTAACTATTTCTTTGCTATTTTTGTCTGCAGCGTAATGCAATGGCATTAAACCGTTATTATCGACGGCATTAACGTTAGCTCCATAATTCTTAATTAGATAATTAATTACTTCAATGCTATTGTATCCAGACGCCCAATGTAACAGAGTGCTACCTTCATTATTGATTGCATTTACATCCGCTTTGTAGTCATCAATTAACATTTTAATTATTTCAATGCTATTATGGATAGCTGCGCAATACAATGGCGTCATACCTTGATTATCTACTGCATTTATATCTGCACCATAATCATTAATTAAAGATTTGATTACTTCTTTTTTATTAAATTTAGCAGCTAAATGAAGTGGTGTCCGACCTTCATTATCCCGTGCATTTGGATTTGATTTGTAATCATCAATTAGCATTTTAATTACTTCTATGGTATTGCTATCAGCAGCGCAATGCAATAGTGTTACGCCGATATGATCTAATACATTAATACCAGGACTATAATAATCAATTAATGTTTTAATGACTTCGATTGTATTATGTCTAGCGGCCCAGTGAAACAAAGTCATGCCTTCATTATCAACTGCATTTACATCTGCACTGTATTCAGTAATTAACATTTCAATTATTTCAACACTGTTGTGTTTAGCAGCGTAATGTAACGGCATCACACCATGAATATCCATCGCATTTATATCAGCACCATAATCATCAATTACAGTTTTAATTACATTTTTTTTATTATATTCGATAACTCTATGAAGTAATGTTCGATCATTATTGTCCACTGCATTTATATCTGCGCCAAAATCATCAATTAAAGTTTTAATTACGTTTTTGCCATTAAAATCAACAGCAAAATGAAGTGGTGTCTGCTTTTTATTATCTTGTGCATTTGGATTTGCTTTGTAATCATTAATGAGCAATGTAATAACTTCTTTGGTATTGCTTTCAGCAGCGTAATGCAATGGTGTTACGCCGTTATTGTCAACTACATTAATATTGGCTCCATAGTAATCAATCAATGTTTTTATTACTTCGATTTTATTATATTTAGCCGCCCAATGTAATAACGTCCTACCGTTATTATCTATTGCGTTCACATCCGCTTTATAATCAGTAATTAACATTTTAATTACTTCAACGCTATTGTATTTAGCAGCAATATGCAATAGTTCATTGCTTTGAATTCCAAATGCGCTATTCTCATCAATTAGCATTTTAATTACATCAACAGTATTGCTTTTAACAGCATAATGCAATGGCAGCAAACCACGGTTATCAACTGCATTTGTATCCCCACCATATTCATCAATTAGCATTCTAATTACTTCAATGCTATTGTAAAAAGCAGCAAAATGCAATATTGTAACCCCTTCATTGGTAAGGGCATCTTTGTTTGCATTGCAATTATCAATTAACATTCGGATTACTTTTTTGCTATTAAATTCAGCAGCCCAATGTAATGGTGTTGTTCCGTTATTAGCCACTGCATTTACATCTGCTTTGCATTCGTCAATTAATATTTTAATTACTTCAATACTATTACGGTAAGCGGCACAATGCAATACTGCACAGCCATCACTATCAACTGCATGCACATTAGCGTTATAATCGTCGACTAACATTTTAATTACTTTATTGTTATTAGTCAAGACAGCCCAGTGTAATACTGTTTCACCGCCATCGCCAACTGCATTTAAATTGGCCCCATAATCATCAATTAACATTGTAATTATCTCTTCTGAACAATAGCATGAAGCTACATGTAAAGGTGTTGATAATTTGTGATTGATTTCATCTACAGGAACATTATAATGGTCAATTAATAGTTTGATTAACTCTTTGTTACTCTTTTTAGCAGCTAAGTGCAACAGTGTATTACCATTTTCTGGATTAGCAACAATCAGCAGATGTTTAAAGTTAGTGTAGTTAAAACATGTACATATTAATTGTACGATTTTATCATTTTCCTCTTCTAAAGCAACTAACGTTGAACTAATTGCCTCAATAAAATAACAGCTTGTCCATTCATTAACAAATTGTGCCATTTGACTAGTTTTTGCAATAGATTGAGTGTTTAAGATGTCATTTAGAAATGATCTGACCATTTGAAAGTTTTTCCCTAGAAAAACATCTTTGTGCAAAATGTATGCCATTTCACTTGAGATATTTTCTTGTAGTAGATTTTCAGCTACAAATGTAGCAGCAAAATACTCAGCAAAAGTTAAATGAACAAATTCTAGTCGATCATTTTTAATTAATCCAAACAGTTCAAGTTTACCAAATTTAATGGTTTCCTCGTAATCTTTTAAAACGCTGTTGCTTTGACTTTCTTTAAATAAAAGCGTAAGAGCAACTATTTGATGGATCTTTTTAAATGTTTTAAGGTCCTTTATAGTTGATGTTTTTGCCTTATTTTGAGCTTGTTTGCTTACGTAAATTCTAAATTTTTCCTCAATAAACTGCTCGTACAAATCAGCAATGTTTAAAAATTTCTCGATTGTTAAAATCTTTGTATGCGATTCTAAAGAATGTAAATACTTTTTGCATGTCATTAGCATTGACTCTGCCAGCATCGTGAGATGCAATGGATTTTCTAAGTAACTGCTCTTTTCACCGAACTTTTCTTCGACTGATTGCTGTAAATTTTCAGCAAACTCTTTTAAAAATTGAGATTCGCACTCCTTTGCTTTTAACTTTTCTCCCCAAAACTGAACTAAATATTCCATTTGGTTTTGCTTACTGAATGGACTAATTTCAAATGACTTGCATCTCAATGTCGTCTCTAGTAACGTGCGACACTCTGGTCTTGTTGTTAACCAAATCTGTTTAACCCCAATTTCAATTGTGGAATTCACTAAATTTTGAACAATTGTTGCATATTCCGGATTAATTTCATCAAATCCGTCAAACATCACAACTGCTTTGCTAATGTTACTTTTAAAAATCTCTTTGCTAAAATCGGTTATTTCGGAATCATTAGTATTTGGGAAATTTAGTAATAATTCGATTAAAAACTCCACAGTTTCATCTGTTGTAAATTGATTGCTATTGCCTTTTAACTTGTCTTTAAATGCGACTGAACATTCATTTAGATTAATTCTAACAACCCATAATTCTTTAAATTTTTCCTTAATTAACATGGCAATGTGGCTTAGCAAAATGGACTTCCCACTTCCGGCGCTGTCAGCAATTAAAACCACTTTATAGTCACAAGTAGTTTCAATTACACCATTTTCAGTTAATTCCTGACTTTTCAATTGAATTTGGCTTTTATCAAATGAGATTTTGGATGAAATTTTATCTATCAATCCTCGACTCATTTTCAGCTCAACATTGTCATCAACATTGGTTTTTGCGTATTTTAGTTCTCTTAAAATGTAAGAGTCAATACAACTTAAACGACTCCCAATTTTGATTTTCTCATTAGAGATCAGCTGTGTCAAGACACTTGCATTGACAATCTGCGTATTTTCTGAAACTAATGTCTTTAACTGGATTTTCTCGCCTTGAAATTCAATTTCTTTTAGCAAAATTGATTTTCGGGAAGTTCTTGTTAAATCCGTAAAAAGGAATTTGTCCGTGATCAATGTGAATTTGTCCCATTTTTTTAACGTGCTCAATGTTTTGCTATCATCGATCGCAATAATGATTTTGAAATTTGGTTTGCTTTGTAGAACTTCTGAAACTTGTTTAAAAATCTGCTGAGTGTTAAGGCTTGTTGCGTTTAAAATTAGCAAATGACAAGACTCACATAAAAGCAATTTGTGAATGTCATTAGGCTGCTTACAATATGCTTCATAATCAATTAAAAGATATTGACTTAAATCTAAATGCAGTCGATTTAAAGTTTGAAATACTTTGATTACTGTCAAGATTGAGCTTAAAGTTGATATCAGTAAAAATGATATATCACTGTTCATAAATTCACCTAATTCATTTTTAAATGAGATCGCAAAATCGACATCTGAATTTTGAATTCTAGCTATTAAACCCGATTTTAGATTAAAATTTTCGATTTCTGATATTGGCTTCACTAAATATTTATGTTTTTTAAACTTTTGGCAATGTCCCATAACTTTGTTTGTGTAAAAATTTAGTAATTGCTCAGCTTGTACTTTAAGCAACTTTTCTCCGATTTCAGAACCATGGAATGCTAACATGTGATTGACCCTAACAATCAACTCTCTCGGCCATTCTGGGGCATCATACAAATCATAAACAAGCTGAATAATAGGATCAATAAGATGATTTGAAACTTTCTGATTTATCAAACTTTTTATAGTCAAAATAACGTTCTCAAATTCCCTCACTTCATCTTGATCATTGAAATGATATGGTTTGCAATTATTTGAATAGACAATTTGCATGGCATAATGAGTAAGCTCATGGGCAATTGTACCTTTTAGTGACTTTTCATCTTCTCTTTTAGCTCCAATGTAGATTCGACCATTTTCGGGATGACATACTCCTCGCACATTTCCTTGTGCCCTTGGATCAATATCCACTATAGTATCCTTGCCAAAGTCAAAAATGATATCAACAAATCGACTGCACTTGATCACTGAAAACGCCAGGCCAATTTCGGGAATGTTATTCAGTTCCTTGTAATATGCTTCGATTATTTTTACGTGATCTTTACTGGAACTGCTGATAACTTTTGTATTTGATAGTAGAAAGTGCACAGCTGCGTGGTCAATTTCACTTAAATTTCTAACGATGGATTCATTCAATTGTGCCTTCTTTTCATCTGATAACTCTAGAAGGATTCTTCTTTCTAAACCATTTTTAAACCGAATGTCGTTTGATATTAAATGTGTATAGATTTCAAATTTATGATGCTTAATTGCCACAAGAGCTGCAGATTCTCCCTTGTCGTTTAAGTATGGCTGTGAGTGAGTTTTTGAATTTACAAACAATTTCACTTCTTCAATATCACCATTCACTATATGTTGATGTAGCTTTTTGGATGCTTCATCCATTGAAAGATGTTATAATTAGCGTCACTTAAATTCGTTGAATAAATTTGTTTTCATTGCTTTATCAAATAGTTATAATACAATTCATCTGTCAAGTAAAAAATAAATAGATTGATTTTTATTAGTGATCAAATTCTGTTTACAAGTCACCAAAATGTAACCTTTAAAAGCTTACGTTTTTCTCAGGGCGAGGACGTGGACTTGACACAGTCTGTAACTAAGTTACCGGTATCTTAAATTATAATAAACCTAAAAAACAGCACATTAATTAAAAAAATAACATTATGAATTACAGTATATGCGATTTCATTAACTACCGTTTAAGTGCCGCTCGAATACTCCTGTAAATGTAAATCCTATAACCGAACTGTTATTAAGTTATTAAACAATTCAACTTTTACGTTTGCTGAATCACATGTCTGGTGATGCCGCTTAGTTCATACTCGGAAAACAAGTTTTTTAGTACTTCTGCCAATTTTTATAATAACATGTTGCTTAGTACATGTAACTTACATAGCTCAGTATGATCTAGGCGACGTGTCAATTGAGTTTGTATCAAATGCACTGAGCAATCCAAGGTTAAAATAAAAACTTTCAAGGCTTCTTTTCTATTGGATGATGCAAAAAATTGTAAAGCCAACTTCCTTCTTGATTAAACTTCTTAGTAAATGAGCTTTTTATTTTTTCTTTAAAAAATATTCGGTTGAATAATTCCATTCGACAAACAAATACGACAACTGACAATATAATTACTGTATATGATGGCAGCTTTTACATTAATATTATCAAGTAAATAAATGAGTTTCTTTTATAGTTTTAATACAAGTTTTTTTTCTAATCTCCCGTGATGGAAAACAATTGCAAAGAACATTTCTTTGCTTAATATTCAACACATCATCTTACAATTTGGAATACAAAACATTTTCACATTGTCAAGCTTTTTAGATATCAAACCGGTGTCATAATTCATCACGATTGATATACTACAGTTTAAATTTTTGAATCGAAATTGTTTCGTGATAAAATAAAAAAAAGTATGGAAATGCCAATTGTGTGTACTGTAACCGAATTTTTGTGTCAAGTACTTGTGTTTTTGCTTTAAAGAACATAATACTTGTGAGAAAAAAGTCATCTGTAGGGCTGGTTAAAACAGGGAAAAGGTCCAAATCTTGTTTACCCTGTCTTTTGTAGCCTGAATTTGCACGGTGACCTAGATACTAAAAAGGTATATAAAGGTACATTACTAGCAAAAAGTAACTAAAAAATAGAGATAGGCAACTCTGCCTTCTTTGAGAGTCGACTGTACCAGAGTCGAGTCGACAAATATTAGAGTCGACTCTGTACGTAGAATCGACTCTTTATGTGACGTCATTTATAAGTCACATGACTTGTGTTGTGTGACGTCATTATAGTCGAGTAGCCCATCTCTAATAGAAATTGAAGTGAGCTCGAGAGTGTAGTATTTTTTGTAAGTTTATGTTATTGTAAACCACGTGTAGTTAACGGATTATCATCGATCTCTGTTTGCAGTATTTTGTATAAACATATAATTGGAAATGGCTAGCAATTCAACTTCAGATGCTAATAAACACGCAGAAAGACTTAACCGAATAAAGAATCTTCACTTGAGAAGAGTAAGTACCGGTACATTATAAACTATAAAATAATAACCTATTGTTTTTGTTAAAATTAAATATTGTTTATTGTATTTTGAGCAGGAACTGTGAATTGCTATTATTTTAAACATTTCATTTCTGTTTTAATAGAACGAGTCAAGAAAGTTGAATCACCATGAAGTAGTTGAGGAAGACCGTCGAAAAAAATTACCCGAAAATTGGGAAGCAAAACGGGCTCGTTTAGAATGGGAAATGGATGATCAAATAAAAAGAAATGTAAGTTGTAAACTTTTATACTGTATTGATATTGTAGTAATTAGACTTACTATAGAGTTACAGTATAACTATTGTTTTTTTTACTAGGATGCTCGAGCACGAGGCGAAGATTACGAACGTCTGAAATTCTTAGAAACAGCAGCGGATGAAGCTCAGAGGGTTGAAAGAAATATTAAAAGGAAAAAAAGTCAAGCAGAAGCCGGATTTGCAGGTACAGTTACATATATTATTAAATTTATTTAGAAAAGCCACTAATATTGACTTCGAATTACGTAATGATTCTAGATTATCAGACGCAAACGGAAAGACATTATAATAAACTAACGCATCAGTTAAAACCAGATATGGCTAAATATAATGAAAAGAAAGCAGAAATGTAAGTTTTTTTTATGTGATTTGTGACATTTCATTATATTAAAATGAAATTAACTATTACAGGGGTGAAGAAGCTTTTTATGCTGGTTACAACACTGTTTTACAAGGATTGCATAAGGACACGAAAGAGTCGGTTGATCGCATGGTTGAGGATTTAGAGAAACAGTAAGAATGAATAATTTGTTTATTTTAACGTAGAATTCTAAATTAAATTTAATTTGTTACAATAGAATCAGTAAACGGTCCAGGTTCAGCAGAAGGCGTTTGTACAACGGTGATGCAGACATCAATTATATTAACGATAGAAACAGAGTGTTCAACGAGAAATTAGAAAGAAACTACGGACAATACACACAAGAAATTAAACAAAACTTGGAGAGAGGAACCGCCGTTTAAAAAAATCATTTTACAGTATCTATATTTTGATTGCATATACACTATTGTATTTTATATGTTGTACAATGCTAAAACATTCGATTTAAAGTTATATACAGTACTGTAAAACTATAATAGAAAAACTATTTATGGTAAACTGTAAATTATCTTTTATTTTGATGTTTAATAAAAATTGTAATCTGTATTTGTAATCATTGTAAAAAAGTGGAGATTATCATTTTAATATACCCATTTTCTTGGAATCTGGTGATGACCACCACTACCGGAAGTAACACTCATACTGTATTTAAGTTGATCAATGGGTACCCAACTTAAAATGCTTCTTACATTAAATTAGGCTAAATTAAATCTAGGATAAATTAAGCAATAGTATAACTACCGCAGTTATTTTGTTTAATTAAAATGAACCCAGATCATCGTTTAGTAAAGCTCCTTGTCAGTGAGTACCACTAACTTGTTTCCATTTCGACTAATCTATTATATGACTCCATTGGTTGCTGGATTTCCCAAACGTTGCCATACTAAATCAATTATAAGTATATTTGCATTAACTATGTAAACTTTTACTAATGATTGGAAACTTGTATTTGGTATTTTTGTTCATTTATTAATGACATTTATTTATGGTTTAACGATTACATACTGTATACAGTATGTCATTGCAAAATTAAAAATGCGGGTTATGTTTTGGAGTCGTTTATTTTGAAGTTAATGTCCTAAGCTAATAGTATGGCGTTTGCGTGTATATAAGCAAACAGCTATTTTATTCGGCATTGTAATGGTTGCCTTCCGTTGTGTTCATTTTAAATCAAGAGAAATAATATGGCAACCGTTTTGTTTATGGTAGCACTGGTCATTTCAGTTTTGATCAAAACAGACGCCATTAAAAACACATGTCCATCAAGCAGTAAGCAAATTCGAATCAAATTTAATTGTTATGATGATTTAATCGTATTAAACAATTATTGTTTTAGGTAGTAATAATAATTGCTACTCGAAATGCGACTGCGTGAAGCAGTTAACACCAACTGAATATTTACGGCAAAATGCATTCATCCCACTTGGAAATAAATACTATTATTTTAGTCAAGATACTAAAAACTGGGCTGACGCATTGCAATTTTGCCAAAGTAAAGGCGCTCAACTAGCTTATCCATTGAATGCAGCAGAAAACAATCAAATATTGGCATTTGTCAGAGCCAATTATCCAACAACAGAAGGTAACTTCTTATTACATTTCTCCAAATTTAACATGTCAATTACACTATGTCATTTTAATCAATAACAATTGGGTTTTTTTAGCGTTTTATATGGGAGGCAATGACATCTCCCAGGAAGGACAATGGGCATGGGCAAATGACAATTCACCATTTGTTTTCAAAGACTGGCCAAAAGATCGTCCTGACAATTTTAAAGGAATTCAGCATTGTCTGTGCTTATGGAAGTATAGCAACTTCCGTTGGGACGATATAGAATGCACTCCATTGCTGAATTACATTTGCCAGGCTGACGTTAATGATGTTAAAATCTGCTCTTGAACCATTATGTAATACTCTTAAATTGCTAAATAAACGTTATGTTGTACTTCAAGTTATTTTTGATTAGTTTTATAAGTATTAAATTTTAGTCTCTTAGTGGATAACTTTTTTATAACACATTTGGAAATACAGTACATCTGAATTGGTCCTTTTTTAATTTCAAAATTAATTATGTTTAGTTGAAAAAAAATAATTGACTACTTTACTTCCTTTTCTTTGAATTGAAGCTCAAAAATGATTAATATGTTAAATCTTTTATGTGGTCTTTATGGAGCTGACAATTTTTTGTGGAGTGAAGTTCTCACCATTATTAAAAGAATTTTATTAGTGAGCCTATTACTTTCTGTAATTTCATGTCCTTTGAGAGTATTTTAGGTAATTAAACTTCCATTGCTTTCAACTAAGCGTTTCTATTAATAATTATGAGCTCTTTGTTTATTGGCCTACAATGGAATATTTCCCCCCCCCCCTATCTTTACAAATGCTTTTTCTGAAATTCTAAAGCAATTATCTTTAATCCCTGAATTAATTCTACTCATTTTTCCCATCTGGAAAATGATTTTACTTTTAAATCAGGTTACCCTTTATTTTTTAAGAAACTCCCATAGGACATTAGTCATGTACTGTAAGTAAATCAATAATTTTATGTAGATCCGTGTTTCCCAACGTGGGGTGTAAACCCCTCAAAAAAAAATTTTGATTATTCAAATGGATTTTTGTCAAAGTTTAAGTTACCCTTATGGCGACTTGTATTATGAGGGAGACATAAAAAAAATTTAGAAGGGCTTAGGTGGGGCAAAACACAAAAAAAGGTTAGAAAGCACTGATGTAGATGGTCGAGACAATTGCTTTAAAATCACTTTTGAATTAAATACCGGTAGTAAATGAGAGGAATTAGGACTTGGAACTCATTGTAAATTGTTTCAACCTGCTTCTTTTAATACAAGTTAATACAAGAGTAGTTTACACGTGTATTGTAATTTGCAAAAATAATTAACGACTCAAAGATCATCATGAAAGAAAGAGGCATTTACAAAGCTCCAGTTTTCAGGTCCCTTATTGAAAATACAATGAAGCACCTAGTTGAAACAAGTAAAACATGCAGCTTTTATTTTAACTCGTTATGGACCTTAACTAGGACAGAAATCAATAGAATTGACAACAATGTTTTCTAATTGGTTAAAGTTTATACCCTATCTCTACGTCGTCTCCAAAAGGACTATATTTAAAGCCGTTTCTGTTAAGTGCATTTGATCTGCCAACTTGCCAAGTGTACAGAACTTTAAAGGAAAGTCTAATTGTCACGTGGAGTGTGTAAACCTCGTGGAGCCCGTAAAAATTAAGACGATCAGTAATCAAAATTAAAGATGGAGAACAAGAATTCAGGTAACGTACCGGTACCCGGTACCAATAATTTCTTTGTTTTTTTTTTCATTTATAATTATTTATTGAAATGAATGTAATTCATCTAATGAATTTTATTATTCCAGATCCGTTACCGATGGCAGTGGCTAAGAGTTCTATGAAAGCAAGAGCAAAACAAATACCAGTTCCTGACGAACTAAAAGATAAAAAATATTACGAGAGACGAGATAAAAATAACAAAGCTGCCAAAAAATCAAGAGACTTAAAAAGAAAGGCCTCTAATGATATGGTGACAAAAGTCCGCGAGTTGGAAATTCAAAATGCAATGCTTACAGCTAAATGTGATTCCCTAAAAAAAACCTATGAAGATTTCTGCAATCTTAAGTTAAGACTAGAACAAGAACGTTCATCAGAAACCAGTCAGAAGAAGAATTTACTAGCTTTGGAACTTTTATGGATAAGATATTTTAGCATGTGCCGGTAATTATATGTTGAATTGTTTGGACTCATTTAAAACAAGTTATAACAAATTTGATTTATTGGATACAATTTCCAATCAATTTAATTTTGTTAAGGTGGTTTAATGGTTCTATTAATTTCAAACGGTTCTATTAAAATTTTAAATTTAAGATACTATAGTAGCTTTAGACTATTAATCAAATTTAAAAATATTACAAATAAAAAAAACCATCTAAAAAGATGGGTTAAACCAGTGATGGGCAAACGGCTCGCGGACCAGATATGGCCTCCAGAAATATAGTTTTAAATAAATAACAAAATTTCCACACTGTTTACCAACATAATGCTTCAATAAAATAATCCACTTTGAAAATTCCATCATCGATGAAGTGCCAATAACATCAATTAGAATTTGCCAACAATTTTGTATTTTAATATTAATTTAGTCAATAACCTCATTGGTTACTGGATTTACCAAATGATCAGCCACTGAATTAATTTAAACTGTTCCCAATATTTGGAATATTTTGCTGTCGATCAACTATTTAGAATCTAAAGTAAATAGTTAAATGTGTCAATGTGAGTGCTTTTTATGATTAGTGTTTCAGCAGTTATTCAATAAGTAGAGCTAATTTGTTATAAGTTAATTAAGTATTTCATTACGAGTATATAATTCCAAAACTCTTCATTTTTTTTATTATAATGGTTAGCTACATTTATTGTAGTTATCTTTTAATATTTTAGTTCTTTAATTTAGTTGCTTATAAAAATTAAGTGTTGAAAATGGCATCCCAACTGTTTTTGCTGACTTTGGTGATGTCTATTTTGATGGATGCAAATGCCACTGGATTTTCTTGCCAAAAAAGCAGTAAGTTATAGCCAATCTGGTTTAACTGAGATTATTGTGCAAAAATATTATGTTTACGTTTTAAAGACAATAATTGCTACTCCAAATGCGACTGTGAAAAGCAGCTAACACCGACAGAATATCTACAGAATATCTACGGCAAAATGCATTTGTTTTGCTAGGAGAAAAATACTACTATTTTAGTCCAGATACTAAAAACTGGGCTGGAGCATTGCAGTTCTGTCTTAGTAAAGGTGCCCAATTGGCATCACCTAAGAGTGTAGCAGAGAACAACCAGTTGGTATCATTTATCAAATCTAACTATCCAAATATTAACGGTATTGCTTTTCCCAAATGTTTAATTTAGAATAATAATTAAAATTGGCATTTTAGCGTATTACCTTGGAGCTAATGATATAACTCAAGAAGGAAAATGGGTATATTCAAATGATAATTCTCCACTTGTTTACAATGATTGGCCGCAAGGTCGACCAGACAATTATCAAGGAGTTCAACACTGCTTATGTTACTGGAAACCAAGCAGCTTCCGATGGGACGACATTGAGTGCAATGCCCAAATAAATTACATTTGCGAGGCAGATGCAAGTAATTTCAAAGTTTGTCCTTAAAATTGTAAATCATTTAAAGTATTATAAAAGAAAAATAACAAAAACTAGTTTGTTATAAAAATACTAGTGCTTATTGACAATCGGTATTGCCATATCAAAATACGTCAAATATCTGAAATGAAACTTTTAAAATACAAGCTACAATTTTTATTGAACATCAAAATAAAAGATAATTTACAGTTTACCATAAATAGCAGCTTTTCTACTATAGTTTTACAGTAAACAACATTAGATCGAATGTGTTAGCATTGTACAACATATAAAATACAATATATGCCGACAAAATATAGATAAAATGATTTTTTTAAACGGCGGTTCCTCTCTCTAAGTTTTGTTTAATTTCTTGTGTGTATTGTCCGTAATTTCTTTCCAATTTCTCGTTGAACACTCTATTTCTCTCGTTAATATAATCGATGTCTGAATCATCGTTGTACAAACGCCTTCTGCTGAACCTAGACCGTTTACTGATTCTATTGTAAGAAATTAAGTTCAATTTTAGAATTCCGCGTTAAAATAAACAAATTATTCATTCTTACTGTTTCTCTAAATCCTCAACCATGCGGTCAACTGATTCTTTCGTGTCTTGATGCAACCCTTGTAAAACAGTGTTGCAACCAGCATAAAAGGCTTCCTCGCCCCTGTAATAGTTAAATTCCATTTTAATATAATGTCACAAATCAGATATAAAAACAAACTTACATTTCTGCTTTCTTTTCATTATATTTAGCCATATCAGGTTTTAACTGGTGCGTTAGTTTATTATAATGTCTTTCAGTTTGCGTCTGATAATCTAGAATAATTACGTAGTTCGATGTCAATATTCATAGTTTCTTTTAAAACCAATTAATAGTATATGATACTGAACCTGCGAATCCGGCTTCTATTTGACTTTTCTTTCTTTTAATATTTCTTTCAACCCTTTGGGCTTCATCTGCAGCAGTTTCTAGGGATTTCAGACGTTCGTAATCTTCGCCTCTTTCTCGAGCATCCTAGGAAGAAAAACAATAGAGTTATATAACTTAATAGCAAGTTTATCCACTACAATTTCAATTTACAACTTACATTTCTTTTCTTTTGATCTTCCATTTCCCATTCTAAACGAGCCCGTTTTGCTTCCCAATTTTCAGGTAATTTTTTTCGACGGTCTTCTTCAACTACTTCATTGTGATTCAACTTTCTTGACTCGTTCTATTAAAATAGAAATAATAGGAATAAAATAATAGTCATTTACAGTTCATACTCGTGCAGATGAAATACAGTAAACAAAATTCAATTTTAACAAAAACAAGAGGTTATCATTTTGTGGTTTATAATATACTTACTCTTCTCAAGTGAAGATTCTGAAGTCGCTTAAGTCTTTCAGCGTGTTTATTAACATCGGAAGTTGAATTGCTAGCCATTCTTATTTAAATGATTATATACCGCGAACAGAAATCGATGATAATTCTTTAAAACCAAAATTGTTTTACCAAAACAACATAACTTACATCATCAACATCAAAACAACACACTCTGCACTCACTAGTTTACTTCCTTTTCTACGCCGTAGTGCTATGTAGTGCAGTAGTGCACCATATTTTATTTTTGTAGTGTAATTTAATAAAATTATTTTTACACATTGTATTATTATTTAAAAATATATAATTATATTTGACATGTTATTAATAAGTTTATATAAATTATTATTAATAATAATACTTTAGATTATTGGTAATAATGTTTAAGTATAGTATTGTGTAGTATAGTGTGCCATTTCAATTGTATTACGGTCAAAGCCGGAATTTCCGGAAATCTCAAAAGAGAGAACCAAGGTAACGGCCATTCAATGGCTTCTAGCTAAGCTGTCGTTTTAAATTACATTGAAATTACAACGAAATAACGATGAACAAACTAAACGACAGCTGGCGACAACGTAAAAAATTAAATGGTTCGTTTAGGAAAAGCACTCCCACTAATCTGGTAAATTTAGTTTTTATTTTTGTGATTACTGTACGACTATGCATGTTCAAACATGTTAATGAATGGCGCTATTTTTAAATTAATGGTATCATTTTGCTCAGGAAAATACTTCGTGTTTAAAAGAGCAGCTGCATTATGGAAACAATAACTCTATAATAAACGACGATGAAGATTTTCTGAAAGCTGTTAACGACTTGGAAAAGGATATACCGGTATTATCTTCGCCATCGAAATCGCTGAGAAGTTCATTGAAAACCGTTCATTCATCCGACGAAATGACTACTGCCACTGTGGAGGAAAAGCCTTCTTATGACTTGAAATTGTCATCTTTACATTTACCGCAGTTAGTTTTACAGCAGTATGAAAAATGTGGAGTTAAATCAATGTTCGAATGGCAAGCTGAATGTTTGAAATTGCAAGGAATTTTAAGCGGAAAAAATTTAGTTTATTCCGCTCCTACAAGCGCAGGAAAAACACTTGTAGCTGAAATATTAATGTTAAAATGTGTCGTGGAGATGAAAAAGAAAGCGTTGATGGTTTTACCATTTGTCTCAGTAACAAGAGAGAAAGTATACTATTTACAGGTACTGCATAAGCAAGTAATAATAAGTGCAACATTTTTAACATGAATAAACTGAATTTCAGAAATTGTTTCAAAGCTCTGGAATTCGTGTTGATGGATTTATGGGAAATTATGCACCAGTTGGTGGTTTTGAAATGATTGACATTGCAATTTGTACCATTGAGAAAGCCAATGGACTTATCAACAGACTAATAGAGGACAATTCAATTGGAAACTTAGGTATACTTTGTTGCTGATATTATCACAATATATATTTTTACAATATTATTTTAAAATCTAGGAATTGTTGTGGTGGATGAATTGCACATGCTTGGCGATCCTCATCGAGGTTATTTACTGGAACTTATGCTGACCAAGTTGTTGTATCTTCAGAAACGCAGCATTAGCAAACCGTATGTCGCTAAAAATTGTGTGAGGGCGTAGAAATTAAATTTTACAATTACGCTTGAATTTTTAGTGACACTCCGCCAAATATTCCTCAACATATTCAAATTGTCGGAATGAGTGCTACGCTACCCAATTTAAAGCTTGTAGCAGATTGGCTTGAGGCCGAACTTTATTGCACGGATTTTCGTCCGGTTCCATTATCTGAAAGAATGAAAATTGGAAATGTAATTTACTGCGCGAAAACTATGAAAGCTATGCAGACGTTAGCACCATCAGTGATAGAAGGCGATGCTGATCATACAATTTACCTGTGCATCGAAAGCATTGCCGAAAATCAAGGTATTGTCGTCTTTTGTCCTACAAAGTCTTGGTGCGAGCGTCTGGCTGAATCAATTTCTCGAAATGTAAATGAAATTGGAAGAGAACACCGAATTAGCAGTCAGAATAACAATGGTTTGATGATGCTAATTTCAATTCTTTTATTAAAATCACAATAATTATAAACTGTTTGAAATTAAAACTAGAATTATATCGTTTTCGAGACGCTTTAAGAGTAAATCTAAACGTGGAGGAAATTACACAAGTTCTGGATCATCTTCGTAAAAGTCCAGCTGGTTTGGATAAAATTTTAGCGAAGACTGTGGCTCTTGGTGTAGCATATCACCACGCAGGTAATCGACTTTTTTCTACAAATTTAAATTTAAAACATCGCTTGACTAGGTTTTTTTTTAAGGTTTGACTTTTGATGAACGTGAAATAATTGAAGGAGCATTCCGCCGAGGTGTATTAAAAGTATTAACTGCTACTTCGACTCTTTCTACTGGCGTTAATTTACCTGCAAGACGTGTTATTATTCGAACTCCAATTTTTCACGGCTCATTAATCAATGTTTTAACTTACCGGCAGATGATTGGAAGAGCTGGTCGAACAGGCTTTGACACACAGGGTAATCGGTGTAATAAACTATTCTTGCAAAAAGTAAATAATTATAAATTATGATTGATTTAGGTGAAAGCATTTTAATTTGCAAGGAGAATGAACGCAATAAAGCCGATATTTTAACTAAAAGTAGTTTGCCAGCTGTAACCAGTTGTCTAGCGAAACATGGGCTATCAATTCCATCAAGTTTCAAACGAGCTATGTTGGAGATCATTGTAAGTGGAGCGGCGACCAGTGAAGAGGAAGTAATTCAATATGCATCTTGTACTCTTTTGGAAGCAACTTTAAGACAGGCGGAAACCACTCAAGAATTAATTCAGAGCTGTTTGCAGTTTTTAATCGATAACGAATTTGTGAAGAAAGTTGCGAGTAATTTATTTTAACATTACCATGTCTTATACAAAACTTTATAATATATAATTTTTTAGGTTTTGACGAAATATCTTTCATAACAACTCCTTTAGGGCGAGCTGTTTTGTCCTCATCTTTATCTCCAGACGAGGGTTTACTTATGTACGAGGAACTTGAAAGAGCGAGACGATGTTTTGTACTTGAAAATGACTTGCATGTTGTTTATCAGGTTAATTTGATGAAATTTTAGTTTTTTATTTGCAATTAACTAGCTTAATTTTTTCTTTAAAGGTGACTCCAATCAATTTGACAGACCAATGGCCAAATCTGAATTGGTTGCATTATATCAGACTTTTTGAAAGACTTCCAATTGACATGAAAAGAGTTGCTGAATGTGTCGGCGTTGAAGAACGGTTTTTGCTATTTGCGATGAAGAACGAGAAATCTTTAGAAAATAACCAGAGGCGATCTCGATTACTCCGGTTTTACTCGGCGCTGGCATTGTTGGATTTAGTTAACGAAGTACCACTTTCCGCTGTTGCTGCAAAGTATGGCTGTAGCAGAGGAATGCTGCAATCATTACAACAATCAGCTTCTACGTTTGCTGGTAAATTCGTTTCCCAGATGAGTTAATCCTTGTTGTTTCTAACTTTGATATTTTGGTTTCGATAGGTATGGTTACCATTTTTTGTCATCATTTGGGTTGGACTACTATGGAATTATTATTGGCGAACTTTCAAAACCGACTTTATTTTGGTGTTCAGCAAGAATTGTGCGACTTAGTAAGGATCAGCTTTCTTAATGCATCTTTAGCCAGAGGATTGTACAACGCTGGTATCAAGACAGTTTCAGCATTGGCTTCTGCTCAGTCTAATAAAGTTGTTAACATAATCGGTAAATCGGCTCCATTTGAAAGTGTAAAGCAAAGAGATATAGAAACAGCATTAGAGACTGAGAAACGAATTAAAAAGCGGTCTGTATGGATCCAAGGGAGAGAACCAATGTCGGAAATTGAAGCTGCTGAAATTTTGATTTTTGAAGCTAGAAAGTTGCTCAAAAGTGATATTGGTGGTGATTGTGATGGAAATATCTGTTTTAACTGGGAAAATTACTCGGAACAGCCAGTAAAACCTGAAATTCCTTCAATTATTAATCAGGATCTTGAAAAAGTTGAAGACGGAGATATTCTAGTGCCTGTAAGTGAATCGGTGATAAATACAAATATGCCTGTAAGTGAATCGGTGATAAATACAAATATGCCTGTAAGTGAATCGGTGATAAATACAATTATGCCTGTAAGTGAATCGGCGATAAGTACAAATATGCCTGAAATTAAAACAGCTATCAGGGAAGAGACTGTGATCGAATACACAAATTTTAATGAAAGCGACGATTGTTTGTTTCCAGGGCAAGTAGAAAAGCTTCCAGAAAGCAACTGTTCGTTAAATCTTAATGACGAAGAAAGTTTAGATATATTTATAGAGAGTAATTTAATGTCTGATACTGATTCGGAGCTGTCTTTGTCATTAGTAGAACAAGGAAAATCGGTGGAAATTAAAATATATGAAAACTCAGGGCTGAAAAGTGAAAGAATTCTTTATTTATCGTCAGACACCGAATCGGACTATACTGTAAATATGAAAAGTTCGTCTACTGATAACGATGACAATAAAACGTTAGAAAACTCGAATGACACGAATGGAAGTTTGTCTTTATTTCCAGAAATTGACGTTTCATCAAGAAAAATTGAGATAGAAGAAGTTGTTTCAAAGAGTCTGATTGAACGCTTTTTAAATGACAGTGCCAGTTTTAGCTTGTCAAGAAGTGCAACACCCGAACAGAAACCGAAATATGAAAACGAGGAAATAATAATTACTAATAATGGAATAGAACTGGACGAGTCTCAGGAATTGTTTGAAACGCCCGTAGCTAGAAGTAGTCCCATGTGTAATCATGTAAAACAACCAAATCATGTTCTAGAAATCGAAGAAAATTTTAATAAACGTCCGAAAGTTGAAGTGAACGATTTTTGCAAAGGCTGCAAACTTACGTTTTGTAACTGTGAAATTAATATCGTCGACGTTGGAACTTTATCCGATTTTGTGAGAGAGTGGACTAAACAATCGCAGTATATTTTAACTTTTGCATGTGAGAAAGTGCCGATAAGTCGTCAAAGCGCCAAAGTTGGTGGTGAAATTGGGTATAATTTCAATGACTTAAATCCTGTTCCATCAACATCAAAGTGTAATAGTTTACAAAACTACATTTTTTTGGGCTGTCAGGTTTATGTCGTAGGCGTTGCGATATCGTGGGAAATTCATCGGGTTTTTTACATCAATTTTAGCTTATTTAAGAGTGAACAGCTTTGTGGAATGATGAAAGATGGATTTACGTGTGAAAATACGAAAAATATTGTTGGATACAGTCTGAAAGAGCAGCTAAGGTTAGTTTCAGGTTGATCACTAAACTATAATAATAAATATATAATTTTGGAATGTTTTTAGGTTGATGAATTTAGTTTTTGGGTGCCTTCCTCATCATCAAGTTGTTTACAGCGATCCGAAGATTGGATCCTGGCTGTTGGATCAGGATAGCGATTTGAATTTTGCACAGAATATTGAGAAATTTTTACCCGGAAAACTTCATCTAGTCAACGGTGCAGTGTGCTTATTGTATTGTTTTAATATAAGGTTTTATTTTTAATGTTGTGCTGTTTTGCAGAATTTTTACCAGCTAAACTGAATGTTGGTCCGGGAATAAATATGACGCTTAGTCGACACACGGCGCGAATGAGAGCTGCAATTGAAGCAGATTTGATGCACCAGTTGACAGTTAAAATCAAAATTAAATTACAGGAATTTAGTTTATTGGACTCGTTTGTAGGTTTGTTAAATTACATAAATACATATTTGGCTTGGTTTTTAAATTACTAACGCCCTTAATTTTGTCTCGTGCAATTTGTTTTACTAATAATTTAAAGAATGTTAAATTATTCAAAACCTATATAAAAATTAATACTGCATTTCTTTGCTTAAAACATATGTTATATTTAAATTCTTATATTTCTAGAGATTGAAATGAGATGTATATTGCCACTTGTCCGTATGGAAATGAACGGTTTTGGAGTTGATGCAAACATTTTGCAGAAATTAGCTGATTTGCTGAAAGAGAGTTTAAGCAAATTGGAACTTGCTTCTCAGTCAATTGTCGGTCATGCATTTAATTTGGCATCTCCCGTCGAAGTTTCTAAAGTAAGTTTTAATGAAGAGAAAAATAATTATGACTAAGGAGTTTTGTTTTGTAGGTTTTATACACAGAGTTAAAATTAAATTTTTCCGACGATTCTGAAGTTGATGAATCAAGATTTTTAACTGAACGAAGATCATTATTAAAGGGCACATCTACTTCGCTGAAAAGGCAAGTCAAAAGACGAAGACGGATTTTGTCTATGAAGACTAATAAAGACACATTAAAAAAGTTAATTGATCAGCATGAACTTCCCTTAATTATTCTGGCTTGGAGGAAACTTCACAGCGCATTATGCAAAGTAAGGAATTCTAAACATTACTATAAACTCTTTAAGAAATGTATAACATTTTTATGTATAACTGAATTTTTTATTGATAAATCAGAACGTGATTCCGGTTTTGAAACTAAAAGCGTTTGTCCCGCGGTTAAATATGCATCGTGTTATGAGTTACTGCGAGATTTTAACAGCCACTGGAAGAGTTACTTTATCAGAACCAGACGTGCAAATGGTACCACGAGATTTTACAGTGTCTATACCACAATCTGAAGATGTAACAATAGCTTTAAGAAAAGCTTTTATTTCATTCCCAGGTACATTTTGGATGAAGGTTGTAATTGCATTTGTTGTTACATATTTGAACTTGTCAGATGGCGTTTTAGTCGGAGCTGATTTCTCTCAGTTGGAACTTCGAATTTTAGCTGAATTATCCAACGATTTTAGCTTGAAATCATCACTTAATAGTGGAGAAGATGTATTTAAATCAATTGCAGCTAAATGGAAGAATTGCACGGTTGAAGAAGTAACTGATGTAGACAGGCAACATGCTAAACAGGTAAAACAGATTTAGTTTAGTGAAATTAAACGTAAAAGCATTCCATAATTTTAGATATGCTACGGAATGATATACGGAATGGGTGCTAGAACTTTGGGTGAACAACTTGAAATTGATCAAGATGAGGCTTTACAGTTTATGGAAGAGTTCAAGTCAAGATATCCAGGTAAAAGGATCGAAATTGAGAAACACTGAATTCAGTTTATAACATTTTTTAATTTCATAGACGTGAAACGGTTCATTAATTCAACAGTACAGAAATGCTCTCAGTTGGGATACGTTGAAACATTATCAGGTCGCAGACGGTATATAAAAAACATAGGAAGTCATTCAATCCACGTAAGACTGCACGGAGAGCGCCAAGCTGTAAATTCAACTATTCAAGGCTCAGCTGCAGACATTTTTAAAACAGCTATAATTGCGGTTGAGTCATGTTTGGACAAATTGTATAAAAATCGACATGGTATAGTAAAACCGAACAGTGTTCATTTTCATTTTTGTATTTAAATTTATAATTTTACAGATTGTGATGGTCCACGTTTAATTCTGGAGTTGCACGATGAACTTTTATACGAATGCAAAGAGAGTGACGCTTTAAATGTTGCTCAAATAATGAAAGAGCAGATGGAAAACAGCGCTAAATTATCGGTAAATTTACCAGTTAGAGTAAAAATGGGACGTTCATGGGGTGAGATGAAGTATGTAGATTGAGATCATGTAAGGATAGAAGGACCAAATTATGAATGATGAAGCTTTTAAGGAATAATTTAATTTTTTTAATCTATTGAAAGGCACGTTTTACATGTCATGTGTGTAAAACGTACCATGAAACAACTTGAAGGCAGTGTGTAAAGGTTGAAAGCTCGGTGTAAATGGTTCTGTCGTTTTATACCTTACATAGCATTGGGTTCATTCGATTCAACTATGTATTTTCTTCTGTGGTTCAACTGTGGTTTGACGAAAAAAACATACGGTGGTGATAACGAATTGATGATAATACTTTTTTGTTATCATTAATGAATTAATTATTTTGTTTTCAATGCACTGACGTGTTATAATTATTACTATACTCGACAAAATTAATGATAATACTTTTGTGTTATTATTGATGGATTAATTATTTTATTTTCAATGCACTGACGTGTTATAATTATTATTATATTTGACGAAGTTAATGGTAATACTTTTGTGTTATTATTGATGGATTAATTATTTTATTTTTAATGCACTGACGTGTAACAACCATTAACTTATTATAGTTGATGAAATTAATGATAATACTTTTGTGTTCTCATTAAGGGATCAGACAATTATACAACCGTTTTAATTATTTTTTTATTATTGAAATGAGTTTTTTTCTTTCAATAACAACATGAGAAGTAATTAACTAATTATTATAAGTTTACACCACTGATTTAAATACGTATACGTTTTATCATGCATTTTAATGAAGTATAGAATAGGGAATTAGGTCTGCAAATTGGGTGATTATATTTTTTTACACAAATTTGAAGAGTAGAAGCGGCTTTGAAATGAATTTTAAGTGTATTTTACGGCACATTTGGATTATATTGTTTGAAGAGTGATAGACAAATTGATGTATTGCTAAATGATCATGTGAAAATACTGTAAATTATGTAAAATTATTAATAAATTATTATCATGAAATTTAAACATTATTTGTAAATATAAATTTTTAAGTTATTTTTGTATGATTGCATAATTTTGAGGTTTTGCTACTTAAAAGATTTTTAAAATTCCCACGCAAATGTAATCTGCAGACGGTGTTTGCATTTCTATTTTTATCCAGTTGGCATCACATGGGTCATAGACTCATAATGGGTGGCTCACTAACTGGAAGTCATGACAACTAAAACTGTATTAAACTGTTGGTGTTTTCTCGTATAGTAATAAACTAATTCTTCTATCAATAAGGAATCAAATTTAATGATGGCTCGATCAAGATTTATAGTGCCTTCAAATCCTCGTGAACAGGTGTTGTTCTCCATCATGGCTTTACTGGTGCCTCTGTTTCTGGTCTGGGAGTTTGGAGTGGTCCTTCCTTCATATTATCACAGTCTGTCGAGCGTTGTTTTTCTTCACATGTTATCAGCAGCTTTTATCACTATGAACATTGCTGGAAACGTACTTTTAGTTATGAGGACCGACGCGTCTGGGAGAGTCACTTATTTACCAGTATCACAAAACTCTGGTTTGTTTACAAACCGTTCGTATCTAGTTACTTCGCTTAATTAATTAATATGTTAAACGTCATTTAGAATGGAAATACTGTTACGACTGCAAAGTATTGGCACCACCGAGATCATATCACTGTACTGACTGTCAATTATGTATATCAAAACGAAATCATCATTGCATGTTTACAGGTATATCTTCGTGTACATTAAGAAAATCTCGTAACGTTACTGTTCGCCAATTCAGAAATGAGAGGAAAGAATATTGATTTCAATAAAGATTTCTCTCGTTTTTAAAAAACGATACTAAATTACATTGATCTCAATGACGATTTGTCTCGTTTCTTTATTGCTTACAGTATAATCAAGTTGTGACTGGCGAGATTTTTTATAAGGTTATGCGAAGAACGTCGAAGTGATTATTAAAAATTAATTATTTTTGTTTTTATCATGAAAGGTTGCTGCATAGGTCACCATAATCATCGTTACTACTTGGTAGCAATGGGCTACATATTTCTTGGGGCTTTGTATGCTGTTTTCTTTCAGTGGGAATACTGTCTGATTTACATGGGCGGTGACCAAACGCTGACTTTGGTTCTGTCATTGGTGGCTCCTCATTTTGCTTTTCTACTCGGTTACATTACATTTTATGGCCTTATGGTGTCTTTTATTAACATAGTCGGCATAGTAATTTCATTTTGCACTGGATACATCTTTCTGAATCAGCTTAAATTGGTATACAAAGGGCAAACAGCATTTGAATATACGCACGAAATCGACATTTATGATATGGGTTGGAAACGGAACTTTTTGGATGTTTTAGGATCCTCTTGGTTTTTAGTTTGGTTAATGCCAATTGTTGAATCGCCAGTCAGAAGCCCATTTCCTTCAGATGAGGAACCAAAAACGCTGTGATTATCAATGATAATGATTAATTCTAAGTCAAATACGAGTAATTTAAGCAAAGCAATTTGTATTTGATATTTGTCAACTAATTTTGTTACAAATAAGCTTTATCGTTATTTTTTTAGTTTAAATGAACGTTAACGAATTTTTTTTATATAGTTGGAAATGATAATTAATTGCGGATATTTATTATTGATTCCACGAATGTATTGGATCACAAAAAAGCGTTTTAATTGAAATTTCGGTGCTTTAATTATTGTAATATTTTGGTTATGTTACTGTAATTGTTCATATTTTTATATAAGAAAATAAATAATTGATGTCAATCACCGTTTGTTGGCAGCAACAAAATGTAGTACAAATCAATGTATCTTGAAACAGTATGACTCAATTGTTTTTATTAATTGAATTTGGTTTCTTTAAGTTGATAGATTTAACTGGGTTTTAGATCATTAAACGATCTTCTGGAGTCTAACCATAATTATTCACTGAATTTTATTGAAGTATAACGTTATCCAGCAAATTTATGTTACAGTTCAATTTACAAAATAAATAGCGATCAGCCGTTATGCTTAAATCAGGCACAGTAGAGGTATAATAGAAGTTTCAATCAGTCACCAAATTGATAGTAGAAGTTATACAGTTGATTTCCAATAAATATTTCTTCGCTGTATTTTAGCTTTAACTTAAGAACAAAAAATGGTCAAATCATATATTTGGTACCATCTGATGAATACATTTAATACTGTATCTGTAATTTGACTGTTTGCATAAACTTAATTCAAAAGGCTTCTATATCGTATTAATTTAGCATTTTAGGTAGTGATTTACTAATAAATAAAAAACCAAAAGAGGTCAATTCATACAGTTTATTTGGTGTCATTATTACCATTATTCCATAGAAAAATTTAATTTTTTTTTCCATTTGTACCGTATATATAGAAATGCCTAAATTAGCCAGGGAAACTTACTAAATTTCAATTTTAGTTATGTAATGTAAAACTTAAATAGTTTAAATTTAGTATGTGCAATAACCGCATGTCTTTCTATTGCCTACTCCCACCATGAGATAACTAAACTTAGTTGAAATCACTTTTGTAAAGCCACACACCTACAAGTTATTTAGTATTTTGCAAATTGGTTGCATTATTTTATTTAGGTTTTTCATTGCTGTTCACTTCTACGATTATAAAATTTATCGAGTTTCTCAATAAATAACAAATGCACTCAACTTTTATCATCTAATGATGTTAATCAACTTAATCTCATTTAAATTATTGACTTAGTACTGTATAAATAACTAGTAACCAGTCCATTATTAAATCTAGTTAATTACTAATTTTTTGTTAAATAATAATAATTGATTAATGACTTTTTTTTAATAAGTCATTAATCGATTTTGTCTTTAATAAATTTAATTCTGTGATTTTATTATTTTGGATAAACGATTTTTTTATACAAAATAATAAACGTGTTATAATGTCGCTTGTTCTCAAATACAAATTTAATATCACAGTTATTAATTATTATTGATA